>CM029606.1:40715117-40933601 GCA_017311375.1 Mytilus coruscus | reverse complement strand
ACGTCAAGCTCTAAGTCACTTAACATATATAAGTGTCTATACAATATGTCAAGGTCTAAGTCAACCAACAGATAAGTGTCATTTCTAAATGTCAAACTCTAACTCGCCCAAAACACAAGTGACTTGACTATATGTCAAGCCCTAAGTACCCAACCAGATAAGTGTCTTTTCCATTTATCAAGCCCCAAGTCGCCCAACAGATACGTGTCTATAGTATATGTCAAGTTCTTAGTCAATCAGCAGATGAGTGTCTTTCTAAATGTCCAGCTCTACGTTCCCCAACAGATAAATGACTATGCTGTGTGTCAAGCCCCTATTCGTGCTACAGGTAAGTGTCTATACATTCTGTCAAGATCTAAGTCGCCCTTAGCCTAGAAGGTTTGAATACATTTATCAGAGACCATAAACATCGTAATCTCTAAATGACAAAAATATCATCTAGATATAACAGTCAAATAGACTAATGGCAAGCTCCTGTCTTAGGGCAAGCACATGAAATTGTTTCGGGGTTAAACTAGTTTCTTGAGCACTCAAACCTATTTTTAACTAAAGTTAACACAAATTAAAAGCTTATCTAAAGCCCTGTTACTTTTATCCGGTCAATGTTAACATTTGATTGATTGAGGTTTGGTAAATGTCCAGTGGCAAATATTTCATGCATGTTTAGGACGAGAAGAGTATATTGAATCTGTGTTACAACATTTTCGCTAGCAAAATGTTACGATCCAGTCCTTCTGTGGGGGACTGGATCGTAACCCTTGGATAGCGAAGATGGTGCTACAAAGATTAAGGACCAATTTCCATGAAGAGTCAACATCTGAATGTTGTACTGGAATATTAATGAGTCTAGTATATATCACATTTAATACTTCACAATAATTTACCCATAAAAGTGGTAAACATTATTAATAAAGACAGATTTAATACACCGTTGCAAAGTTTTAATACTTCTTTGGACATGCGCAACAAACATGAATAATCTTTATCTAAAGTCAAAACAAAACTTGACTTCCAAAAGAGTTTTGAAAAAAGTAAAGATTATCCTTCTCATCTTTTCCGATACTTTTTCAAAACTTTTCTTAATGTACAAAAAAAAACCAGCAGTTTATAACCAACTTTGGTATTCATAAGTTGGTTATATGATCATAAATTTTAAATGCCTTTTTTACTAAAAACGCCATAATATTGTTAGAGCATGAAATTGCATGTATGAAGTTGTTATGCTATGACTGTTACCAAAGATGGAGGGCTTTTAAAATTATATAACTGTTGTGAAATCAATTCAGGGGAAATTCATCTCGATTCATTATATGTTATCTGTAATAGTTATCCCATGAGGGCGCGGTGTGTCAGTGTAAGATCACTCCGACGGCCGGAGGCCGGAGGGTGATCTTACACTGACACACCAAGTCCGAATGCGATAACTATTTCACATCCCAGCTGTTCTAGATTATATAAAAAAAAACATTTACGCTTCATAACGTCTAGTTTTAGAACGCCACACAATCATTATGATATACTTTATATATTACTATATAATATATACCCTTTATGAGCCCCGGACACAATGTTTAAATATGCTAAATTAACTGAGAGTTTTCATCAAGTCGTCCTGGTGTAGGGGGTATGAATCGTGGGTCTATATGCTATTAGCACATACTTACAACTTCTTGTCCAATCAAATTGCTTGAATTTGCCTTCTAATTTTCATAGTACATACTTTTTCCATGTACTAAGTAACTACGCATAAATAACCACAAGGGTAAGATTTCATTGTATCGTAATCAAGATATTAAAACAAAAATTGCCACTGGCTATTTTGAAATAAAATGCTGTGTTCCAAATTAAATTAAATAGTGTGTAATTAGTTTTCACATTGACTTTTAAATATCCTGTTATTAAAATCTTTGGATCTAAAAAAATGTTTTTGACAATTGCAAGTTTCTTTCATTTAAATAAAGAGTAACAAAATATGGTTCTTTATACCTTGATTAGAGTACAACGCCATCTTAAAATTGTGATAATTTATCATCCATGCAATTATATCTAATTACTTTGTACACCAAAAGTGTGTACTATGAAACCTTGTGAAGGAAATTAAGGCAACTTGATCTATTTCGTCATGAATTGATTGATTGATTGATTATTGGTTGCTTAATGTCCAGTGGCAAATATTTCATGCACGTTCAGGACGATGTCATTAGTCGAAAAACCGTGATAATGTCTGAAGAGAATATACCACCTATATATATATATATATGTTCTGACAAATCTTTTAGTTTTTACTTTGAAATTAATAAAATAAACATAAACCCTTGTATCTTTGATCTATTGGTAGTTGCTTTTTAATGACTATCCACTAGACTATCTATTGGGACATACCAGAGGCGGATCCAGTCATTTTTAAAAGGGGGTTCCAACCCAGGATAAAGGGTGGGGGGTGGGGGGGTCCAACCATATATGTCCCCATTCAAATGCATTGACCGTCCAAAAAAGGGGGTTTTGCAACCCTGAACCCCCTCTCTGGAACCACCACTGCATACTATCTACATGTTTCAAATTTATTATAGCTTTAGTTTTACTGTGAGATTGAAAATTGTTTTCAAGACATGTAAAGCTTCCACTGACATTTAATTATTCGTTGCTTTTGGTCAATTAATTTTGTCATCTTACCATGTAAAGAAGTACATGTATAGTAAAACACCTATCAATAAACATACTTACACCAGCTACCATCTTTTCATTCTGGAGTCAAGGGCCTTTTGAAATCACATATTTTACAATGATACTAGTGAGTAGATTTACAAAACTTCATGAGCTACGTTTTACAAACACCTGTGATACAAGTAGTCAGCCAAAATAAACTATCAATAGACTAATTAAAAGATTACTCGAGTTGTAAATATGTGCTAAATTGAATAGTCTATGAAAAGGTATATACTATGAAATTAAGAGCTCGGGGCAAGCCCCTCGCTCTAAATTTCATAGTATATACCTTTCATAGACTAACCTAGACAAGGTCTTGAGTTCGATTCCCAGCATAGACACTGGATTTTTTCTACATAAATTTTGATAGTTAGTCTTTTCCGTGTGAATATTACTAAGTTGGGATGTAAGTTCTAAACAAAGGATGTAGATGTTTCCTTCCATCAGTCATCCAAACAAAGGATGTAGATTCTAAACTATTGTCCTTCCTTAATTGTTATCATACATGTATTTTCAAACAAAACTATTGATTTCGGTCGTTTTTCTGTTTATATTCGCTTGATAAGTCTACGTTAGTCTATGAAAAGGTATATACTATGAAATTTAGAGCGAGGGGCTTGCCCCGAGCTCTTAATTTCATAGTATATACCTTTTCATAGACTATCCAATTTAGCACATATTTACAACTCGAGTAATCTTTTAATTGGTCTATTGATAGTTTATTTTGACTGACTACTTGTATCACAGGTGTTTGTAAAACGGAGCTCATAATCGAAATTTTGTAAATTTCTTCTCACTAGTGTCATTGTAAAATATGTGATTTCAAAAGGCCCTGGACTCCAGAATGAAAAGATGGTATCTGCTGGTGTAAGTATGTTTATTGATATAATTAAAGCGGTGTTTTACTATACATGTACTTCTTTACATGGTAAGATGACAAAATTAATTGACCAAAAGCAGGCAATAATTAAATTGCAGTGGAAGCTTTACATGTCTTGAAAACAATTTTCAATCTCACAGTAAAACTAAAGCTATAATAAATTTGAAACATATAGATAGTATGCAGTGGTGGTTCCAGAAAAGGGGGGGGTTGCAAAACCCCCTTTTTTGGACGATCAATGCATTTGAATGGGGACATATGGTTGGACCCCCCCCCCCCCACCCCACCCTTTATTCTGGGTTAGAACCCCCTTTTAAAAATGGCTGGATCCGCCCCCGGTATGTACCAATAGATAGTCTAGTGGATAGTCATTAAAAAGCAACTACCAATAGATTAAAGGTACTAGGGTTGCCTTCATTTCCCTTCACAAGGTTTCATAGTACACACTTTTTGGTGTACAAAGTAATTGCATGGATGATAAATTATCACAATTTTAAGATGGCGTTGTACTCTAATCAAGGTATAAAGAACCATATTTTGTTACTCTTTATTTAAATGAAAGAAACTTGCAATCGTCAAAAACATTTTTTAAATAGATCCAAAGATTTTAAAAGCAGGATATTTAAAAATCAATGTGAAAACTAATTACACACTATTTAATTTAATTTGGAACACAGCATTTTATTTCAAAATAGCCAGCGGCAATTTTTGTTTTAATATCTTGATTACGATACAATGAAATCTTACCCTTGTGGTCATTCATGCGTAGTTACTTAGTACACGGAAAAAGTATGTACTATGAAAATTAGAAGGCAAATTCAAGCAATTTGATTGGACGAGAAGTTGTAAGTATGTGCTAAATTTGTGTATTAATCATAACTTCTTACACATGCATCGATAGACTAAATACTATATTTGAATTAATTAACTGGAATAACGTACATGAATGTTTTGAATTTATTTTTAGTCCTTCAATGTAAAATGTGTACTGTGAAACATACAATAACTATAAAACTCCTTCAAGTAGAAATGTATGGGCTATTCTTTGGTTGTTCAATATGGAAAGCCACAGCTGCCTTATGATAACGATAATCATATCATTAAGGGTTGACATATAACATGAAGAAAATTTTCTATACTATTACGACATTTCACTATACTACTCTGTCAATTTGCTATATCACTAAGATACATTTATATACCATAAAGACGTTTTGATATAACATGGAGTTACCTTTTCATACTATTCTGTCATTTTACTCTGTCATGAAGATATTCTTTTATACTATGAAGACATCTTGAAATACCAAGGAGCTACCTTTTCATACTGAATTGTCATTTTACTATACTATTATGTGATATTGCTATATCATAAAGATACATTTATACTATAAAGACATCTTAACAAAATATCTAAACATGAAAGCGTAAAAACAAGATCTTGAACTAGCTCGAAAATCAACACTGAAAGCAACCCATTAAACACAAGCCAACAATTTAAACAGGCAGAAACTGAAAAACGGGACATTGTTGTTTTCGGAGCTGCACAGATTTGAAGAAAAATTACAAATTCAGTAACGACATTGTTACTACATGTAAATGTAAATGTTATTTCCATAATATTGTTTTTTGAAGATATTTGGTTAAGTAACACAGAGTCTTGCTCACACTTCTTTGTGAAATTATTGAGCATACATATTTCTTAATTACTTCTGGAAATCAATAGCCTACAATAACTTAAAAAGAAATAAAGTAAATTTTATTCACTTTGAACTTTGTCAATAATCTTTTGAATTTGTGAACAACCGTCGCAGTTAATGCATGTTAGTACGACGAAATTCCTGGTATTCATACCAGGGGCCTCACAATTAATCATACAAACAATTTCCGGAATTTGTATTGGTTTAAAAAAAAAAATCGTACGAATTGTTCGTTTACGGAGCCACTGCCATATTTTTACAGTGATAAAATTTAAATGTTTTTATTGCTGACTTTATACTCAAAAGGGTAGCAGTTAATAGCAATAGCAATATCTATTACAATAGAAGGGCATCAAAATTTTGAGAAAGTTGTAGGTCTATAAAAAGTGCTGATTGCATGGGCATACAACTTTTAGCACATAGAAAATTATAAAAGTATCATTTCTTATCAAAAGTTATTGCATATTACCTGAATAAGTGCGCTTTATAGCAAAAACTATCAAATTCAAAATTAAAAATTTTATCACTATGAAAATAAACTTCAATCTTTACACTGCTGTTTTTAATGATAGTCTTATGGCCTGTATAATTTTGGGGGAAATTTTCATTTTTTCTTCCAGAGTTATGGACTTTTTTCATATAAAAAGGGGGAGGCAGTTTTTTTTTTTTATATATATATATATATTCCTTGGTCAGCATTACTGCTATATTAATACGTCTTTATAGTATAAAGATGTATCATTATGATAAAGTAATCTGTCAGAATAGCATAGTGAGCTGATAAGACAGTATGAAAAGGTGGCTCCATATTATATCAAGATGTCTTTGTAGTATACGACTTTATCGTCGTAAGATAGTAATATGACAGAATAGTATTAGAAGTTGCTCAATGTTATATCGAGATGATTGTATAGTATACAAATTTATCGTAATAAGATAGTAACATGACATAATAGTATAGTGAGGTGACGAAATTAATAGTATGAAAAAGTTGCTCAATGTTATATTGATTGATTGATTGATTGATTGATTGATTGATTGATTGATTGATTGGTGTTTAACGCCACTTTCAACACTATTGTGTTATTTCGTGGTGGTCAGTTATTGGTGGAGGAAGCCGGAGTGCCCGGATAGAACCATCGACCTTCGGTAGGAAAACTGACAATCCTAGTCAATTTAGATTGGAGTCGAGCGCACCTGCCCCGTGCGGGATTCGAACTCACAACCTCAGTCTTCAATGTTATATTAAGATGTCTTTATAGTATAAAATGTATCTTTATGATATAGCAATATCACATAATAGTATAGTAAAATGACAAATCAGTATGAAAAGGTAGCTCCTTGTTATATCTAGATGTCTTCATTGTATAAAAGAATATGTAACATAGTTGCATATATACCTATGTTGCACTTAATAATATAAATGTTATAACCCTGCTATCAGACAAAACCAAGATGCCAGATGACCATTTACCTAGCCTTGATTCCTTGATCAACACTTATTTGCTGGAATTGCAATAAACCAGGTCATATCAAAATGTTTTGCAAAAACAGACCAGTTAATAGGAACAATTACAAACAAAGTAAAAAAAGCTAAAACGCTCTCTTTATAATGAAGCTGTTGAAGAGTGCAGTTTTAAAAGTATACCCAACTATAGCATAAATTAAGCAGGAAGTCCTAACTCATGTTTAATCAAAATTGAATCGCGTTATTATCGTAGTCTCGTGGATACACGATCGGAAGTTTCGCTAATGCATAAAAGATTATTTAAATCTTTGAAAAATCCCCCAAAATTAGTTAAGAAAAAAGTAAATTTACAATCAGTTAATGGCGTTCCTCTTAACATGTTAGGATGTATAAATATCAGCTTTCAAATGAAAAGTGTTACTCAAAATCATTTATTTTATATAGCTGATAATATGACAAGAAATATTTCCTTCCATCAGTCATCCAAACAAAGTATGTAGATTCTAAACTATTGTCCTTCCTTAACTGTTATTATACATGTATTTTCAAACAAAACTATTGATTTCGGTCGTTTTTCTGTTTATATTCGCTTGATAAATTTGTGTATTAATCATAACTTCTTACACATGCATCGATAGACTAAATACTACATTTGAATTAATTAACTGGAATAACGTACATGAATGTTTGAATTTATTTTTAGTCCTTCAATGTAAAACGTGTACTGTGAAACATACAATTACTGTAAAACTCCTTCAAGTAGAAATGTATGGGCTATTCTTTGGTTGTTCAGTATAGAACGCCACAGCTGCCTTATGATAACGATAATCATATCATTAAGGAAGTTTGCTGCTCAGTTTCAAAATAAATAACTTTCCATAAAACTAGTATATATTGATAGGGGATTAATTGAGGAACCAAAAAAGCAAAAAAAATATAGGGGTCAATGTGCTTGTTTTCGAGATATTAGCCATTGGAATTTTGGCGGAAAATGTTCTCTCTGGATTTTCATAGCTTTATCATTGACCAGTTAAAGTTCTCAAAACTATTAAAAATAAATAAGATTTTATAAGACTTCTACAAATGGCTTATAATTATATATGTAAAAGATTTATAAAAGAAAAATAGGGGTCCATGGGCAAAATTTTTTAAGGCATTTAAATGGATAAAACCAGAGGATTTCGAAAATCTGACAAAAATTCCAAAACTTGACAAGCAAACATCCTTAAGGGTTGACATATAACATGAAGCAAATTTTCTATACTATTACGACATTTAACTTATACTACTCTGTCAATTTGCTATATCACTAAGATACATTTATATACTATAAAGACGTTTTGATATAACATGGAGTTACCTTTTCATACTATTCTGTCATTTTACTCTGTCATGAAGATATTCTTTTATACTATGAAGACATCTTTAAATACCAAGGAGCTACCTTTTCACACTGATTTGTCATTTTACTATACTATTATGTGATATTGCTATATCATAAAGATACATTTATTCTATAAAGACATCTTAATAAAATATCTAAACATGAAAGCGTAAAAACAAGATCTTGAACTAGCACTAAAATCAGCACTGAATGCAACCCATTAAACACAAGCCAACAATTAAACAGGCAGAAACTGAAAAATGGGACATTGTTGTTTTCGGAGCTGCACAGATTTGAAGAAAATAACAAATTCAGTAACGACATTGTTACTACATGTAAATGTAAATGTCATTTCCATAATATTGTTTTTTGAAGATATTTGGTTAAGTAACACAGAGTCTTGCTCACACTTTTTTGTGAAATTATTGAGAATACATATTTCTTAATTTCTTCTGGAAATCAATAGCCTACAATAACTTTAAAAAATCATTTATTTTATATAGTTGATAATATGACAAGAAATATTATACTAGGTCGTGATTGGTTAATTCAAAATGGAGTAAGGTTATACTATGATTTAGGATGTTTAAGAGTCGACAAGGTTTATGTACCTTTAGAAGAAGATAACACATTGCCTCAATAGTTCGATTCAAATCAAGTGTATTATTAAAACCTTAAACTGTAAATGTTTGTTTTGCATCAACAAAAGATATTCCGGAAATAAATAAAAATAAAATTTTTCAAATTTCTCAAATAGATGCCGGGGATATAAGCACTGAACCGGGTCTATTGTTAAGTAACACAATCTGTGTTTCAATTGAATAATTCTAGGAAATTCCCTGTTATGCTTGTTAATAACACGGATAAAACTTTTCACTTAAAAAGAGGTTGTTTAATTGGCCGAATAGAACCATTACAAGAAGAAAATATCATTTCAATAAATAATATTGAAAAATCAAATGAAATATCTTCAAAAATTAATTTAGATGAAATTAATGTTTCAAATGAATATCGTTCTTTAATAGAAAAAATAGTCTGGGCAAATAAAGATACATTTGCTGAAAAAGATACCGATTTATGAAGAACTGAAACGTTCAAAATGAAAATTGATACAGGAAGTAATCATTCGATTAAATTAAGACCTTATCGAACTCCTTTAAATCAGAGACCAATTGTCGAAAAAGCAGTTAAGGAAATGTTGGAAGCAAACATTATCAGAAGGTCACAGTCACCTTGGTCAGCTCCAATTGTTTTAATCAAAAAGAAAGACAACTCTATTCGGTTTTGCATTGATTATAGAAAAATTAACCAAATAACAAAAATTAATTCTACGCCTTTAGCACACATTGATGACATACTTGCCTTATTAGGTAAGGCAAGTTTTTTTCTCAAATTATGATTTAAAGTATGGTCATTGGCAGCTGGCCATGGATTCAAAAGACCGAGAAAAAACAGCATTTACGTGTCATAAGGGACTTTTTGAATTTAATGTAATGCCCTTTTGTTTAACTAACGCGCGAGCTGTTTTTACAGAGTTAATGAGTAGAGTATTAGAAGGTTTAGAGCATTTTGCAATAGCATATTTAGATGACATTTTGGTATTTTCTGCTACACTTGAAGAACATTTAGAACATACTCAAATTGTATTTGATAGACTTAGACAATACAATTTAAAATTGAAATTAAAGAAATGTGGCTTTCTACAAAAAGAAACAAAGTATTTAGGATTTGTTATTAATGAAAATGAAATAAGTCCAGATAAGGATAAAGTTAAGGTAATCAAATCTTTAAAATCACTATCAACTGTTAAAGAAGTTAGAAGTTTTATTGGAATGAACAGTTTTTATAGAAGGTTTATTCCAAATTTTTCAAAAAAAGATGAACCAATCATTGAACTAATTAAGAAATATGCAAAGCTTCATTGGTCTGATACATGTCAGAAAGCTTTTGAGTATTTAAAAGACAGTTTAACAGTAGTACCACTTCTAGCATATCCCGATACAAGTAATACATATACATTATATTGTGATGCTAGTGACACTTGTATAGGGGAATGCTTAACGCAGCCATGCGAAGCTACTGAAAAGAAAATTCATGGCGTAAAAAGCGCAGAAAAACCTATTTATTTTCTGTCACATAAGTTAAGTAGGACCCAACGAAAATGGCCAATTATTGAAAAGAGGCATTTGCTATACATTACGCTTTACAAAAACTAGATCATTACCTGCATGGCGCTGAGTTTGAAAGTAACATCAAGCCGTTAAAATATTTGCTAGAGAGTCAGATTCATAATAAAAGAATTCAAATGTGGGCATTAGGCATTTCAGGTTATAATTGCAAAATTGAATATATTTCAGGAACAGAAAACACGTGCGCCGATTTATTATCAAGGGCCCCATCTAAAACAGGTCAAAATGGTGAAATTGAAATAGATATTAGTGACAAAGCTTTCGAGGTTAATGCATTAAATTCTAATCAATTTAATCCTAAACATTTGGCAAGTTATGAATTATTGGAAAATAAAACTGATGAAGAAGAATTAACCAAAACTTTTGAAAATTTTGACATGTTACAGGAACAACAAAAAGACCCTGAAATTTTACAAATTGTTAAACAGCTAAACTCTGAGACAACTAAACAAACTGTTAATAAAAAATATCTTTTAATTGAGGAAATATTATACTATATATCAAATTCTGACGATGATCCGAAACCAAGGTTATACATTCCGGATCACATAAAAAATGCTGTTATGGATAGTTATCATGATTTGAATGGGCACATGTGTATAATGAAAGTGTTTAATAGTATCAAACAAAAGTACTTTTGGCCAAATTTATATAAAGATTTGCATGAATACATTACTGGTTGTTTAACTTGTCAATTGAGAAGCTCAAAGAAAACAAAACCTCCGCTTCAAGAAACTGATATTCCGCCATATCCATTTGCTAAGATAGGATTCGACTTATCTGGCCCATATCCGACTACTCTTTCAGGGAATCGTTATATAATCAGTTTCGTTTGTCTCTTTAGTGGTTGGGTAGAAGCTTTTGCTGTTCCGAATAAAGAATCAATACAATAAGTTTAAATCAAATGGTGAAGTTGAAATCATCCCTTCGTAAATTTTACGGACGCCATCACGAGTTGGTTGACCGTTATGGAATAACCGTTTCACAGATGATATCGGATATGTTCCTTATGTCTTAACTACAATACCCTTCCCTTTTCACGAATGTGACCTACCGAATTAGACTATTTACCGGATTTGTAATAACATAAGCAACACGACGGGTGCCACATGTGCAGCAGGATCTGCTTACCCTTCCGGAGCACCTGAGATCACCCCCAGTTTTTGGTGGGGTTCGTGTTGCTTAGTCTTTAGTTTTCTATGTTGTGTCATCTGTACTATTATTTGTCTGTTTGTCTTTTTATTTTTGGCCATGGCGTTGTCAGTTTGTTTTCGATCTATGAGTTTGACTGTCCCTCTGGTATCTCGTCCCTCTTTTAGCACACTTATTTTTGGAAGAAATATATCCTAGGTTTTCTTGCCCTTTGGCAGTATTAATGGATAACGGAAGTGAAAACGTAAGTAAGATTATGCAAGAAACACTAAAAACTTTAAATATTCATCATATTACTACTTCTTATTATCATCCTCAAAGCAATGCTAAAGTTGAACGATTCCATAGAACTTTACATGATGTTTTTATCTAAAAAGATCAAAGATAATGCACAAACATGGGATTTATATCTAAATCAGGCTTTAGCAGCAATTAGGTTTAATGTAAACGAGTCCACGAAATTCTCACCTTATTTTCTGCTTTATAACAGAGATCCAGTGTTACCTATTGATAATATTCTAAAACCAAGAAGAAAATATTACGGAGAGGAAGAGCACAAAATTGCTCTACAAGAACAACACAAATCGTTCGTTCTTGAACATAAACATTTAAAAAGAGCTAAGAAACGACAAGCTAAATACGCAAATAAAAATACTAAAGAGCTAAAATTTGAAGTAGGAGATCCAGTATATCTTAAACACCATAGGAAACACAATAAACTCCAGGCAAACTGGAGACCATATTTTAGAATTATAGAAAAAACTTCTCCAGTATCATTTATTGTTAAAAACCAATTAAATGGTAGCACAACAAAGGCGCATGCGGAACACTTACGCCCAGCTCTTAATATCGATGAATGGGAAATTCCCAAAGATAAAGATAAACGGGTGCTAAGAGCAACACAATATGTAGTATCACCTGACCAAACTGAATCTGAAAATAGCAGTGAAAATGACTCTGATAACGTTCCTTTAATACAAATAGCTAAACGCTTTCGGCGAGAGAGTCAACATTCTTCTTCAGAAAGTGATATTCCAAAAATGGAACTCTCAAATAAACTTAAACAAAAACGACATAGATTAAATATCGAAAATGAATATGATTCTGATTTTAATAGCGAAATATTTAATCAAACAACTGATATTGATTATGATGCGGGAAATGATAACAATGACCAAAGCACTGATAATGATATGTCAGTAAACGAAATAAAGCTTAAACCTAAAAAGAAAAGAAGAGTAAAACATAAATCTGATACTAAACAATTAGTTTCACTTTATCAAACCATGATAAATACTATAGTGGGTAAACTATAAAGGCTTCATAATGTAAATTTACCACTGCTTGGGCCGATTTGACATTATAATTTTTTGTTGTTGAATATAATAATACTAGTTTTTGTATTTTTATTGTATATAATAATACTGATTTTTTTAATCATGTCTTTTAAAAAATTCGTGAGGGTGGCGCAATAGTGCATTAATCTATAAAAATTTATAATAAAACAACATTGGAAATTTGGAAGCCTTTTCATAGAGCGTTGCCCAAATCTGAAAAATTGAAAATCTCAAAAGAGTTGGAATCAATTGAGCATATTCCTATGAACCATTTAATATCAAAATTAAGAAATTTAGATGAGGTCAACATAGAGACAGAAAAGGATTGGACAAACTATTTATTTTGGCCTATATTAATTTTAATATTGGGATTTTTAGTTAAAATGTATTGTAAGTGCTTAAGAAAAAAAAATATGTTGGTTGGCCAAAATGAGAGCAAGTAAAACTGTTTGTAGAGCCACCCCTGAACTTAGAATGGTGTCGGATGGAAATGCCGAAGGTGAAAGTCACACCTCCAGAGAAGTGAACTCTGCACCATTCAGGTTGGAATCACGGGATTCTGAAGCCAAAGAAGCAGTACTTAACGAAAGTTGTTAAGTCCTTATATCCCATGTTGGACTTGAACAATACTACCGGTAGCATAACATTTCGTGATAACTAAGAGAAACGTGCATACCAGTTACCTGTGACATCTATCTAATTAATTAACTGTATTACTTGTTTACATTTTATTATGTTTGTAGCCGTAAGGTTCCTTTCCGATTGGGTCCAAAAGACCTGAGGAGGCAGTTAAATTACAGCTATCTCCAGTTTATGAAATATCATGTGTAGAACGGTATATGATTATAGACTGAATCAATTTGCGTGTGTATATATATATCAACGGTTATAAACTCATTTTGAGTTTCGTATAGTTCTACATCATATTATGTAAATCATTTAAGAAAAAAATTCTTGAAGAGGATTAACGGATTTAACCGTCCAGTGGCACATAGTTAGTGTTACTGTAAAAACAAAGTTGGAATAAATTCTCATTGAAGACCTGTGTTTGTAATCTATTTTTAGTGATTTGAAATATTTAATAAATATTTCTTAAGAATGGAGCGCAAAAGTGTAACATATTTGCATATATACCTATGTTGCACTTAATAATATAAATGTTATAACCCTGCTATCAGACAAAACCAAGATGCCAGATGACCATTTACCTAGCCTTGATGATATACAAACCAATTGTCCCTGATTAATATTAATTAAAAAACCAGAAACATAATGATGATGTATACCTTTGTATCCAGAACCTTGATTGACTTTGTATAAACTTATTATTTAGAACATTAGTTTCTCACCATGTGTACGTAGAACAGAACCTTTAATATAAACATTACCGTTTATGGACCAACACTATACGATCACCGGACAACCTTTTGACTCTATTTATTGGTTGGACAGTTTGTAACTATAGAGAACTATTCAGAACTCTCTTGGACTCAGACCTATGTGCCAATAGACATTTTGTGTTCTCTTATTATTCATATGTAACTCAAATAAAATTTATCATTGAAACCTTTGTGTTCATAAACCATATTACGTTACAAATACCTTCATGACAAAGTAAAATGACAGAATAGTATGAAAGGGTAACTCCATGTTATATCAAAACGTCTTCATAGGATATAAATGTATCCTAGTGATATAGCAAATTGACAGAGTAGTATAGTCAAATGTCGTAATAGTATAGAAAATTTGCTTCATGTTATATGTCAACCCTTAATGATATGATTATCGTTATCATAAGGCAGTTGTGGCGTTCCATAGTTCAGAAATTGAAGTTTTATTCTATACGACACACAACCAGCAGGATGACACCAATGATACATTATTTGCTTAAACAAGTAAGCATGTATGAAGGTCTGGATGTGGTTTACAGAATAGAGAATATAATGGATAAAAAGTGCAGAATAGAAGGCAAACAAATAGATCATGATGGTGCTGCTTAACATCCAACGGCAAACTAATATGCATATTCAGGACGAGAACATGTAATATGAATATTAACCCTGCTTTGTGCTAGACCGACACGCTGAGCCGGATTTTTAACCTGTTAGTTCACAAGGTAACAGTCCACAGGAAGACATGACATGTCACCTTGCCCGGACATATTATTCTGACTCCGAGCCGACCAGTCTTTGCTCTTACTCCTTAATGCCGCGTGTTAAGCGGAGAAGCGGCAAATACCAATTTTAAAGTCTTTGGTTTGACCTGGCCGGGGTTTGAATTCACGACCTCCCGCACTCGTGGCGAACACGGTACCACGAGCAAACAAATAGAGAACAATAGGCAAAAAATAGAGAATAATATGGGGTGTTAATTAAGATATGAAGAATGGAGAATAATGAGCAAAACAGACAAAGAATAGAGACAAATAGTCTAAACTTTTATAGAATAAAGACATAAAGGACCCCGCATCCAGTCTCTCGTGTATATTAAAATGTTATTGATGCTCACCATACTTTTCAAACCATTTCTCTGTAACCAAACTGCCATTACTAACAATAGTCACACTCGGCAGTGCCAAATCTTTCTTACAAAATCTGCACAGTTCACCAACAAAGTCGCCACGCTTAACTACAAAAGGTTCTCCACCAGAGAAGTTAATTTTCTCCATACCTGCAGGGTTTTAAAAAAAGTATATACTAAATACAAACTTGGAAATTTAGTTAGCCATCAGACTGACATATCATTTTGTGTCCACCTCCTCCATCCCCTCCCAATCCTCCCTTAAACAGACAAAAATGTAATTTATATGTAAAATTATATTGTCAAAATATGGTCCGCTAACTCCTTATTCTCAGGAGCGTCCCCTTTACATCAAATCCTGGATCTGCGCCTGATATCTCCTTGTCTTCATACTTTTTCCAAGGGCTATAGTTATCAAGAAAACCTTTACAAGTAAATGAAGTTCCTTGCAATTAACAATGATGAATGAACTGTATTCGTTATGTTCCAAGTATGACTATAAATAAGGAGATGTTGGGTATGTATTAATGAGACAGCAACCCAACAACAAAATAACCTAACACATGTAAAAATGTTTTATATGTTTTAACTTTGATTAGTAACACTCTGATTCCAAAACTTGAAATGCCTTTTTTATCGCGTTAATAAAAGAGTTATTCGTTGGTTCTACACATTTTTTCCGACAAACAGTATTCATTTTCTTAACTTTCTTAAAGTTCTCAAAGAACCAATCTGTTATGATGTATGGTAGATACAATGGTTAATTTCATGTATAAATGTAAAGTTATATATATACATGTTCTTTCAAGTCTCTAGTCTCTAATTCGTCCTGGTAAGTTGGTTTAAAATTACATTTCCGTTTACATTGTAAGACTTTGTCTAGCCGTAGATAAAAAAAAGGGGGTCAGTCTTAATTTCGTCGAGTTTTATTTGATTGTAAACATAATTCTAAAAAAACAGAATTTTAAGTTCCCCGGGTACCTAACCCATCTCCTCCCTTCCCCCTTTCTTCTGGATCCATCAATGTAGTTAGCTACTCCAACTATTTCTTCATCAATCATGATAAAGGTGTTAGGGCGATGTAAGAATTTCAACATTTTTTTGCCTTAAAATTATTGAATTTTCTTACCTTTTTTCTTCAGTAATTCGAGTCCTCTTTTAGCTTGTTCCAGTGGGAGAACAAACGATGTCTTAGCTGTGTGGAAACAAAATCCACAACTATAGTTGCATTGCCGTGTGAAATGATAATTCACACTTAAAGGTTTTACATTTGATTCACTTTTCGGGATCCATTCCTCTTCTGATTTAGTCTTTCCATCATTTTCCTCCTTGCGTTGGTCCGATTCTCCTACCGAAATATTGACTGTAGATATCTTTCTTGTTGGTGCACATTTCCTTGTCCGTATTCTCTGCACCACGAAAGTTGCTACTAATGTGAAAACTAAAAATCCACAAGGACCAGCAATAACTATAAGAAAGAATTCCATTTTGTTTAAACACCTGTTTTACGGCATTAAAAAAAAAATATCTTGACCTGGAAATTCTCAATCATTTTCAAAAAATTGTAATGTTAACTACTACATTGTAGCAATACTAATTATTCAAATGATTATAACTTTCAAATGATGAAATAACCGAAACCGAAACATATAAAAGCAGATTTTGAATATTATACGAGAAATTATACGGTAACATCTGTAATTGATATAGCTCAATTTCAGTGTAACATTCAAATTGAAAGTGAAAGTACAATTGCAATCAAGTTTCTGAAAAATGTACTTCCTTCCGACATGTAAACATATTTAGTTGTCTTTGAACTTTAATCGTCTATAAAATGAAATGATATCAGTTTTGTTTTACTAAATCATATCAACTTTCAACATGTTTAAAGAGACTTTTTGACAGATCAAGGTGATCTTGATAAATGCATTTAAAGAGGACAAAAACAAATCGTTTATCTATAAATATTTTCTTCAATCCATAGACACGACTAACCTTGTTGATAACAACGTGTATAATAATATATGCTATACATTTAATTTCAATCTTTTATTTGTTCATGTTGTTATGCAATAAAGAAAAAGCTAACCTTCAAATGCTTATTAATGTACTTTTGAGATAGATACACTGTGTTTAGATAGTACAGAATGCTTTTGCTGTTTAATTAAAACGTTTAATTTTTTTTAAATATGTTTCAATCATGTATGGGAAATCAAAATACTTTCTCAAAGAAACGAATAATTTCTATGGGGAATATATTAGTGTAAATATTCATGGAGATTTGTGGAAAAACTGTACCTAGTAATATTATACAAATATACAAATTATTACAAGTGTGGACACAGATCAGTGCGGATAGTGCTGTGATGACAATAGTTTACCTGTTTTATATTACTAGGGTTTAAATTATTATTACTTTAATCAAGTTACAATGAGTGTGAAATAGAATCGTTTAGTTTGAATATCGAACGTTTGTCTACTTTCGGTTTTGGTTTTTTATGGTGGCAATGTAGTATTTCCTGGCCCATAGGGATAATGATAGCTTTTTTAGAATTTTCACCACATTCCCCAAAATTTTACATACACAGTTAACTGAAGTACTTTCATTATAATAATCAAAAATTAATCTAAATATGTATGATGACCGTTTACTTTTTTGCTATCTTTATAAACCTACGGCCACTTGTGCTTTTAGGTCTTTTATCATGCAGTGAATACAAAATTTAAAAAAATTCTCAAAAATTCATTTTCACCTGTTGTAAAATTATTTCATATTTTTCTACACCTGATTCATCCCTTAGTTTGGGGAAGAATTTTCAGTAGATACTGTATTTTTTGTCCAATCACACTGTTCAGTTACATTGACTTATGTAGGGTACACAAAATGAGCAACCTAAATTCCGGAATGTAAATACTACCGTGCCACCTTGCGCATTATCAGCGGACCTTTCTTCCACCTGCTTATGCATTACTATGGAAATTTATAATATTTAGAATCAGGAACGGACAGGTTATGGTTGGCAAACCCGGAAATATTCCGATCGGCCGTCATTCAAACGTTTTAACAGTACTAGTATATTGTTTAGGTATTCTACAAACACTCATAGGAATAAGATATTTGGTATGGTTCAATACTTAGTAATTAAAACCTGATGCGCCGTCAGAAAAAGATTCGCTTAATGAATAGTCAAGACCTTCAGAAGAAACGAAAAGGTGATTAAATATATTCTGAATAAGAATCACTATGCGTACCTGAATAAAGTTGCAGGGAGTATTTGGTATATAGGTTGAACGAACGCTCCGGGTAATAGGTACGTTGTTACAGCGCATAGGCGACTGTGCGATTATAGTGCACAAGTTGAGCATAAATCAGAGAGTGTACTGTTTTAGCAGTGTACAGGTGGAACAGGCCAGCTATTGCACAGGTATAGCATTGCATTCAAAGGTCTGATAGTGCACATGTTAGAAAGTGCACTGGTTACTGCACGATAATATACGGACTGTGCAAAAGTCAGGAACACGTCCCACACATTGCTAGCGGCGAGTACATGATAGATATTTAAGACACAGTGCATCTTCAAATATCCAGGTGTAAACTCTGGAACGATACCCAGTAGTCACTTCACCGAGTACATGACAGTACTTGTTAGATTAGTGCTAGTATGTTTGATCTATAAAATTGTACTACATAATACTTCCATTGTTTGAGAAACTATTCCCCGGTAATTTATGCATGTATGTTCTACATCATTTGATCTCTGTTGGGGAGTTGTCTCAATGGCAATCATACCACATCTCCTTATATATTTATTTTGTAATCGAGAGTCCATGTACCTTCAAATATAAAGATTCCTGTCAAGTTTGGTTCCAGTTGGCAAGACAGATTTTGCAAATGATTTAAATGTGAAAAGGTTAGAAAATACCTCACACGACCCTTTGGTCTAGGTGAGCTAATAGATGCAGAATTATATATTTGTCTTGTGTAATTTTTATTCTTTCTTTGGAATTATTTTTCTGCCTAGACTCCCAAGGCCTGTTTTAAGTGATATAAGAAATATTTAATGTAAATATGGTTTTCATCATGTGTAGCTAAAACTTAACAAAGCTTTAATAATGTTGATATATTTATACATGAGCTAAAACATCTTTATTACTGATGTTAAGGCATTTTTTAACAATTCACCTAAATTTATACTTTATATATATGACAGACATATTGCAAATTTAGATAGACCTGTTTATCAAAAATATATAATTTATATATGTAAATATCGTTTCTCAATATAGAGACAGACATATATTATAATGTAGATAGAGAAAATAGGTTATGTACTATGTGCAATAGCAATACTATTGAAATCGAATACCATGTTACTTTAAAATGTAATATGTATAGTGATCTACGAAAACATTAACACATGCCATGGGCAAAATCTTTTTGTCCTTTCTTTGCAATAATTTGGATAATGAACAACAACAATCATGTACGCAGTAACATAAGATTGATTTGGGGTTAGTAACAACAAAACGAGAAAAGGCACTCAGCGTACCACCAAACATAACCGACGTCAACAATAAATACAGACACTGAGAACGGAAATAAATGATGTCACAAAGCAGTAAAGAAGGACAAATGAGGAAGAAAGAGAAGGGTTGAGCTAAGATCAATAATGTGGGAGAGAAGAAACAATCTACCAAAGCAGAAAGAATCAGAAAAGCAAGGAGAGAAAGAGGGAAGAAGAGATCAATATTTGTTTCCAACCCATACAAGTTTACCAAAGCAACGCTAGATGGAACAAAGGCGGGATCGGTACAAAGCACAAAAGAGGAAGTGGAAGGACATCTTTCACAGACACAAAGCGACGAAAGGCAGTGGGAACTTCTAAAAAACTGCGAAAGGATAGAAAATATGCCAGAACCAAAAATACCAATGAATATTAAGGAACCATCATGGAAAGAAGTGGCAGATGAAGTGAAGAAAGCTAGGTCTGCATCCGCACCAGGACCAAATGGCATCCCGTATAAGGTCTATAAGAAGTGTCCAAAGATTTTGAAACATCTGTGGAGGCTACTGCAAGTGGTATGGAGGAAAGGGAAGATACCATTATGCTGTAAATTTAGAAAGAAAGATCTTTTTTAATATCATGACTAGAAGGATGATATCATATATGACACGTAACAACTATCTAGACACTTCAGTACAGAAGGGCAGAGTACCAGGATTCTAAGGATGCACTGAACATACAAGTATCATTTCACAACTGATTTAAGAAGCCAAAGTTAACAAGAAATATATTACAGTAGTATGGTTAGATTTGGCCAACGCCTATGACACAATTCCACAAATGCTGACACAGGAGTCACTAGAGTATTACCATATTCCAGACCACTTCAAGAGAGTTATAAGAAGTTATCTCAGTGGGATTGAGCTGCGGTTTACAACAAGTACATTTACAGCAACATGGCAGAAATTACAAAAAAACAATATTTACTGGATGTACCATCTCAATTATCTTGTTTGTTTTAGGAATGCATATGATAAATAAATCTGGAGAGAGATAAAATAGAGGCCAAACAACTTCCACTAACATTAGGCAACCACCCAATAGAGGGTTCATGGACGATTTAACTATCACTACAGAAACCAATGTACAGGCTAGATGAGTATTAAAGACTTGGAAGAAACAGTATCATGGTCAAGGATTGCTTTCAAGCCAAAGAAGTCTATAGCTCTAATAATTAGGAAAGAGAAGAGCACACACCAGGTTGAACTAAACGTGCAAGGAGAAGTCATTCCATCAATAATTGACAATTCCATCAAGTGCTTAGGAAAGTGGTTTGATGAATCTTTAAGTGACAAGAACAATATCAGGAGAATCGAACAACAAGTATCAGAGGGAATGAGGAACATCGAGAAGACAGGTCTACTAGGAAAATTAAAGGCATGGATATACCAACACGGACTCCTGCCAAGGATATCATGGCCACTTATGTTGTACAAAATTACATTGACAAAAGTTGAGAAGCTTGAAAGAACCATCAACAACATCTAAGAAAATGGTTAGGTGTTCCACCAAGTCTTACATCTGAAGGGCTGTACAGCAGGACTACCAAGTTGCAGCTACCATTAACATCTATAATGGAAGAATTTAAAATTAGTAAAACTCGGAATATATATTGAACAAATCTAGAGACGACAAAGTAAGAACAGCAGGTGTGCAAGTATGAACAGGACGAAAGTGGTCAGCCTCCAAAACAGTTTCAGATAAGAGAATAGATTGAGGCATAAAAACATTGCAGGAAGACAAAGCCTCGGTACATCGAAAAGCTGCTGCTGGAAAAACGCTAACACTCAAGAGAGACGAAGTCTAAATCAAAGAGAGATACAATCTAGAGAAGAAGGAATCAGACAGGCAAACACAGTAAAATAAGGAGGCCAAGATGCTTGCTCAAGATGGGAATTAGAACAACAATCCCTTTCATGGTCAGAAATATAGCGATATTGTCAATTCCAACCACAGTTCCTTCTAAGATCAGTATGTGATGTGTTACAAACACTTAAAAATCTGCACAGGTGAAACCTTTCAGAAACACCAGATTGCCCCTTGTGCGGAAACAGAGGAACTCTACAACACGTACTTTCAGGATTCAATATCGCTCTAACACTGGGAAGATATACATGGCGACACAATCAAGTACTCCTTGAACTTGCCGAGGTGATAAAAAATAGAGGAAAGAAGCAAAACACATAAGAAACAAACCTTTCAATATCCAGTTTTTGAAGGAGGAGAAATTATGTCAGAAAAGTAAACAAAACACGTCAGGAATTTTTAACCAGCCAAGAAACTGGCAGATAGAAGTATATCTAGGAAAGAAGCTGCAGTTTCTTGATAGTGTACCATCAAATACAACATGTATTTAAATATTAAGACTGAAAACAAGTGCGGCCACTTCCATTTTAGACAAAAGCCATCTAAAAATTATCACAAATGCTAAAATTGTGAAGATTTCAGTAATTTTACATGAATAACTGATGCTAGTACTTGATAAATGTGTATTTTATTGTCAAAAACAGCCCATATTTATGAAACTAAAGTATTCTACTTTCCAATAAATAGCTAAAAGTTTACATTTTAAACAAATTGTAAAAATGCTATATGTTGGGGCAAACAAGGGGTCTAACCGGACCTACTCCTTTCAACTTTAAACAACTAAAATGTTTCCCAAAGTACAGAAACCCGTCAAACACCTGCTTTATAGCTTGCTGAAACGAGTATGAAGCACTGGTTTTGTTCATTGTTCAAGCCGTATGGTGACCTATAGTTGTTTACATCTACGTCATTTGGTCTGTGGTGGCATTCATACATCTTTTTATTTTTTATAGAGTATACAAGCTCCAAAAAGTAAAATAACAAAATTACCGAACAAAACCAGTGTCTCAGAATTCCAAAATGATGTCCTATTACGGAATAATTGCTATCGTTCCAATGACCTCATAAATCACAAATATTTGAAATTGATATTCCAATGGATTAATACTTTGTAATCTTCTTTGTCAATTTCTAACATGTGCGATTATACTCGCCCAGGATTAATATAGTAAGATTAATAACATTAATTGAATAAACATATTCAGGATATTTTTGATGGATAACAAGGCGCAATGGTGGAAGCTGGTTTGTAAGGGGTTCCGCGGAACCCTGTTTCTCTCTTGCGATTGCTGTTGTCAGTGTAAAAGTGTAATGTTGACTTAAAAAGTGAGTTTATCTATCAGTAAAATACAGAATTAGAGATCAAACTTTTTCTTTAGGCGCTATTTCATGGTCTTGAAGATTAGCTTCTGTCCAAGTTTCATAGCAATCCATGCAGGATTACAAATTTATCATGTCAAAAAAAATAATACCAGACTGTCTGATATTGGTAACTGTAAAAAAAAACTCCATCTATCAGAAACATACTGAATATGAAAAAAATATATTTTCAAAAGTTTGCTTCAGACATTATCTCTTAACATAAAAAAGCTTCTGCCAAAGTTTCATAAAATTCTATGAAGGTTTGATAAAGTAAGTGATGTGTAACAATCTTTAACCCTAGACTTTACCTATTTGTTAAATGTAAAAAAAAAAATAAGAAATACAGAAAAATGAAAATAAATATTTTCAAAATTTTGCTCTGAATACTGTATTTTGGTCATAACTAAGCTTCTGTCTACATTTCCTAAAATTCCATAAAGGCTTGACAAAGTTATTGATGACTGAAAAACTTTAACCATAGCCTAAATCTGAATGTTAACTGTAAAAAAACTAAGTCCATTTATCAGTAAAATACGGAAAAATGAAAATAAATATTTTAAAACTTTGCTCTGGATACTGTATTTGTCATATACAATCTTCTGTTCAAATTTCTTAAAATTCCATGAAGGTTTGACAAAGTTATTGATGCATAAAAAAACTTTAACCTCAGACTGAACCTAAATGTTGACGTCGACGACGGAATCTAGTATCGCTATGTCTCGCTTTCGCGACATGAATGTTGCAGACTCGACAAAAATCATAGTTTTTAGTGGTGAAATGGGACTTTATTGTCCAATAAGTAGCGGTTAAAAGCACTAGAACAATGTCATTGTTCTATTCACAGAAATAACCCACCCACAAAACTCTAATTAGTGTTTTAAACGATTTATAACGGATGGACCACCGAGGCGGCCATCTTGGAAAAAAAGGCAAATCCAAGTAACTATTTCTTAACCAGAATAATATAAACACAACCAGCAATATATAGCCTATCTTTGATAAAGCACTTATCTACCTTCATCCCGAACCCCAGCCCAACATAATTAACAATCCTTGTGAACATGTCTGAAAAGAAAATTCGAGACTACTTGCAAACCCCAAGATCTTTAACAGTAGGGAAAAGATTCTTGAGACCCGTCATACTTTCCTACCTAAAAGACTAAGTCCACCATGTAGAAGACCGTCAAATTATCTGGTGGAACAAAAGAGGAACCAGTATACAAAATTCCCTACACTGACTGGAGAAAAATGTTGAAAGCATAATAATAAAATTAGGAAACATTCATCTCTATATTTGTCTTGGATTCTGTGACCTTACAATCAAGAATAAAGACCGCACAATATCCTTAGCTAGTCAATACCAAGATACTTTAAAAAAAATTATTTGAAAATTTAAAGAAATTCAAACTACTGCTACAGCCATATCCTAATTCTAACATAACTTTTATCGAAATTCCTGACTATTCTATAACTAAATGGAACAATCATAACAAGAAGTCACCATCCGAAGACCGAATCAAGCAGGACCAAGAATTAAAGAAACAAAGTCAGTTTAAATGCACATATACAGGAATTAAACTCTTCTCTTAATGAACAATCTCCTTTGCTCAGCAAGCAAACAAGTAAAAATGGGAAAGAACAAACCATGTCAACAGTATATCAACTACCAGTTCAACTTAGACTGTATACAACCAAAACCAATCTTAACCAAATACAGATAACGACAATGAAATATATACCAAATGTAACAAAAAGCGTAGAACTAGAAACACTTACTACGATTCTGAAAATCACTGGGTACACTATAAATACCAGAAACTAACAGAACAAGAGTATAAATAGCAGAAAACACAAACGGCGAGAAGTTCTATGAATGCAAGCTATGTTGTGAAGCAAAATCTAGCCTCCTGGCATTGAAGGGCTGCACACAGAGTAACACCCACGCTCAGCAACTACTTGCATTGAAGAAGAAACCGAATTATTGAAAGTTTATAACAACAAAGATGAAACGCCAACAAACCGCCAACCAGAGGAGAATTGTGCAGTATGTGACACTATACTTATAGATCCAGCCTGGGACAAATGCAAAGATTGTAATAATAAATGAAACATCAAATGTATGGCCGAAATAAAAGAAACATACATATGCATACCCTGTACCATACTCCAAGAAGGACTTAACACCCAGTCTACCATAAAACCATGCAAAACAATCCACAAGGGGGTCATCAGATTTAATTGAAACTTTGTGTGCTTAAACAACATTATGAAAGAAGTCCATAAAACAAATATTTCAGCTGGTTCCCATGCCTTTCAGTTAGGAGATGCTGTAATGTACCGGGAACCAGTTTCCCCATGTTGGAGGCAGTATTTTTCTATGAAAATGACCAATTTCAACACCCTGAAACTTATGAATGCAGAAAACAACGAGATAAAGAACGATGATTTATTGAATAATAAAGTGTTGAAGCTTTATTAACTCATCAGTACTTGAATTTACGAGAAACAGTTTGTGGATTATTCCCAGGGAGATAATCCAGTAAAAAAAATATTTTCAGAAAATCATAAAAAGTACGTATTTTTAAAATTATCTAGCTTTTGTTCCATTAAAAATATACAGATAACTCCCTATGTTTTATCAATTGGAATACTTAATGATGCATTTTAGCTAGTAAACTTGCTGGGGTCTCATTGTAGTACATTCTAAAATACTACTCTAAAAATGCCTAAATTTACATTTTCTCTCAATAAATCAATGAATTTAAGAAAGGTATTCTGTAGATAATTTTGGAAATGTAAGTGTTTCTTTTTCAACATTAAACTTGGAAATTCCAACTTTAATGTTGATAATTCCAAGATTAAAGTTGATAATTCCAAGATTAAAGTTGGAAATTCCAAGATTAAAGTTGAATTTTTTTGGTAGTGGTGTGCTATGTTTGTCTAAAACAATGTATCCATTTTTATATATTATTAACTAATATTTTGTACCTTTATTTATGTATAAAAATTGTTACCCGCCATGACATTCCAAGGCTTATGGAGGTAGAACGTCATTGTTAGAAAAATTATAAACATGATAAATATCGAGATTCAATGGAATACGTATTTGTGAAGAAGAGATAAACACTTTCCTTGGCTTCTTTTTTGCGGACGCCGAACTATACATCATATATAAGTTTTGAAGAAGTTTTACTTTATCGTTTGAAGTGAAAAATATTTGAATCTACATTTTAAATTGATACAAAAAAAAAATCTCTGCTCTATAGATTTTCTTTCATAAATGGAGTCTGAAATTTATCCATAATAAATGCACCGTATCAAATGCATATAAGAGAACACCTACTTATAAACTATTACGCGTCGCATACTATGTATAGAGACATGCATAATAAATTTAAATTAAATGACAAATTTAAAGAAAGGAATTCTTAAAGCTTACTTTGACAAATTTTAAACTAACTTCATTTCAACAAGTTTAAATTACATGTTCTAAAATAGAGCTACAAAAAAATCTAAATTCTCTGCTGTATAAATTTTCTTTCATAAATGGAGTCTGAAATATATCCATAATAAATGCACCGTATCAAATTATATATGAGAAAACCTACTTATAAACTGTTAATCGTCGCATACTATGTATAGAGACATGCATGATAAATCTAAATTAAAAGACAATTTTAAAAAAAGACTTCTTATGGCTTACTTTGACAAATTTTAAACCAACTTCATTTCAACAAGTTTAAATTACATGTTCTAAAATAGAGCTAAGAATTGTTTGTATTGTAGTAAATTTAATTCTTTGAATTTTATTCAAATACCTATTGAACATTACTAAGCACAAAGAAATACAATGATTTTGGATTTTATAAATTAGTGCCTTCAATAAATAAAAGTCGTCATAGAACAGTCTCATTTTCATACCGGTATTCGAAATGACTCGTTTCATTGCTATTACAACAAACATGTCATAATAACATGGCAGAGAGTTTTGTTTCGAATATTGTAGATAAATACACAAAAAGCAAATTTTAGACAATGTACCCTCTTTACCCTTGAAGTGGCTAGTCACATATCGTTAACGGCGTTTTTCTCACAATGACGTTCTACCTCCATAAGCCTGGATATGTCGTGGCTAGTCACATATATGTAAATATATACAAAGAATGACCTTTACTTGTGTACAATATTTTGATGTAAATATTAAGTCCCTGATTGATTCAAATACCACAATTGGCCATTAATATAAGATTTCCATAACATATTTACAAAAGATATGTAGAACATGAAAGAACTATGCATATCAATATAGAATGTCATTAAAAAGTAGCGTCATAAATATAAAATCTCGTAAAATTATGGCCAATATTTTTGGCATATCCACGTATACCCATTATTGGGAAGTTACAGCCCCCCCTTTTTCATGGATATTAGGCTACGTGAAACTATACAAGACTTTAGATACACGTCTATTTTTCTGTAACATTTTACAAAAAATGTAGCCGAGAAAATAATTATAATTAGATTAAGTATACGGAGAAACCCAATAAACTATGGACTAGAAGTAAAATATCAGTCATTTTTAAGATTAAAGTTGATAATTCCAAGATTAAAGTTGTAATTTCCAAGTTTAATGTTGATAATTCTAAGATTTAAGTTGGAAATTCATAGATTAAAGTTGATAATTCCAAGATTTAAGTTGGAAATTCCAAGATTAAAGTTGATAATTCCAAGATTAATGCTGATAATTCGAAGATTAAAGATGATAATTCCAAGATTAAAGTTAATAATCCCAAGATAAAAGTTGATAATTCCAAGATTAAAGCTGATAATTCCAAGATTAAAGTTGATAATTCCAAGATTAATGTCGACAATTTGAAAAAAAAAATAAATAAAAAGGATGGCCCTAATACGCTTCCGTAAAAACCATTAATATACTTAACATAAATATTGATTTTCTATTGTACAAAGGGAGATAATTCAGTAAAAAATGCATTTTCTAAAATCCTTATAAAGTATCTATTTTTTCTTCAAATTAAGCATTCTGCTCTTGATACATTATAAGTGTTTCGATATTTCTTTTCTTTTCATAAAGTAAAATATAAAACAAAGCATACCAAGGTGTAATAAGTAAATGTTTAGACCAAAAAACTGATTGTGATTTTTTTCTATGATTCTGTTGAAAAATGTCAAAATTTGCAATTTCTGAAAAAATTTTACAAATCAATCTGTATATCCATGTTGTTTTAAAGTTTTTTTTTTTTTTCTTAAAAGAGCAATAATCTAACAAGGTGTAGATAGCTAACAAATGACAGTCACCATAACATTGATTTTTATATACCAAGGGGATATTACAAAGAAATATAATTATAAAAACAGGCTTCTAAAATAATTTGTGCTGTCATATTTTTACTAGAGTTAACTCGTCAAAATTAAACTCATCTCATGTGTTTAACTGTTTCTTTCTACGGAATAATTGTTAATCTATTTTATCTTGCTTTTTAAGTTTTTATCTGTAGATTGTAGTTTTTAAGATATTTGACAAAAATGCAAAAAATTGTAAAAATCTTCATTAATTAAATATTTATTTTCATTTTACGTATTTTACTGATAAATGGATATAGATCTTTTATTATTAACAAGTAGTTACAGTCTGGGGTTAAAATTTGTTACACATCAAAAAGCTGATGTTTACAAAATAACTAGGGTAAACTTATCAATCCTTTAAATAAACTTATTCAAAAAGGTTACCTATTCAACACTATAATTAAAACTTTGAATATTGTTTTTATTGGTGTAAATATTGATTTTGTTATCAGTAAATTAAAACCATACTACATATTACACATATGTACTTTCACGGTACTACAATCTGTCGATACTTATAGTTTTGCATTTCACAAGGTCATGTTTTTCTCTGACTGTTAATGACGTCTTTACACTAAATCCATTGGATGTTGGATGTGTACTGATTGACATTTTAGTCTTAGATATATGATTTGTTTTTCTCCTTGCTCAAAAAAAAGCATACAATATAAAAATAAAAAGATGTGGTATTATAATAACGTCTCTTACAATTTTGGGGAAATTTTACAACTTTCTTGGACCTTTTCAAAACCAAGCCTTTATTTATCAAATCTTCGTGGTTTTCTTAGTTTATTTGGGAAATCTAACAAGCTGACGTTTATATGTACAATGTATGTCGAAACTTTCTGATCGAAACTTTCAAAATATATTTCTGTAAATTTAAAAATTATTGCAATATGAATAACACAATAGATTTTCAATGTTACCGTCTACTAAATTTTTGTACAAGGCTCATTTTAAAACTTGACCTGTTGTCTGTAGAAAGCTACTGCATAAATTTTATCCAAATTAGACAACGATTAATTATGCTAGAAAGTTTACAATCCGGACCGATGTTCGGACGGACAGACGAACGAACAGCATTCATATATTCCCGGCCGCAATGTGATGCTGAGGGGGACAACAAAAACAGATATGGGGTATATGTCAAGGAGACAATATTTCATCTCAGGAGTTAACTAACCAAAAATGTACACCCAGAGGTCGCCACACGATCTGCAACAAACAGGAAAACCCACAACACGTAGTTACCCCTATAAGGCCCAGACTGTGACATGACCTAAGTTACATTTCATTTTTTGTACAATAATCAATATAATTTAAATTTGCTTTAATTCCACATTTTTGACAGTCACCATGAATATGCAATTATAATATTACACACATTACGTTCTAAATTCACAGTATTTCAAATTTTTCTGCATAAAGTCAGAGTTTTACTAAATTGTCTTTGAATTTAATTACAACTATGTAGAACCGTTTTAGTGATTTAAAACTAATGTCTCCCCTGTAGAAATCATTCTGGTAAAAAAAAAGATTGTCATTGCAAGTAAGAATATATGGTTTATGCATGGAAATATGTACTGTTTTCCATATATTTACCAATTTATAAAACGAGGAGGTAGGGCAAGAGGGACACAATATATGTTACACTTAATTGGTCTAGTCATGATATATTTATTTGAGTACATGGTTTAGGGGTGGGTATCTGAACAGATATATAAGGGGCACGAACCACAGCAAAAACATATATGGTGTACTCAAAGGTGTTGTCTTGCTGATTGAGAATATATATATGATTTAGAGGTAGGGATATGAACATATTTCAAGCTATTTTACCATCAATGGTATGTAGGGGGCAGGGCATGTCCACCATGATGAACTAGAAAGGCAGTAAAGATTAAATATGGGTTAAGGATGGAGTTCTGAACCCTTTTCTTTAGATAAATCTAAATAACATCATTATTTTATGAAGGACGGGGCATGACCCCCAGGGACAAACCCTTAGCTGCACTAAAAAAGGCCTTGCACGTTCTGAAGCCTATGAATTGCTTACTACCACTTCATTCTAACTGACGTGGATAGTTGTCTCATAAGCAATCAGTCCACATCTCTTCATTTTCATATTGACATGGCAAGAAAGAATATGTTTGGTTTTAGGGTGACATATGAAATTAAATATTTGACCTTGACTTTTTATTTGACCTTGAAGGTCAAAGATCAAGGTCATCATCCATGGTACGTGACACATGATATTGAGGTGCTGCACTTGTGTGTCAAGTATGAAAAGACTTTGTCAAGGCAGAGGAAAAGGTGTGCTCCAGATAAGAAAATGTAAAAAAAATCAAGTATTTTGACCTTGAGGTCAAAGGTCAAGGTCATTTTTTTTATGAGATACACTGTCTTATTGTAATACACCTTCATGCCAAATATCATAAGCCAGTGTCAAAAGACATTTGGTTGACATGTCATGTGGACCCACTTATAAGCCTTTTGCATGGTTCTATCAAAGACTGGGTGTTAAGCTGGAAGAAAACTAGATCTAGGTATTGTAACTCCACAGGAATATTAGGGAGAAAAGCCAAAAAATAAGATTTTGCAATAAGGAGTCAACACAACCAGCAAATCCAAAGCCAATACATAAACCCATATAAAACAAAAAACAACCTTAACAATCCAACACTACCTAAACTTAGCGAACTAAGAACAAGAGTTTAACTAGATGTGTCGGAACGACACGAATGGCCCCGTCTCAAAAAGTTGAAAAATCTGCAATTTCAACAACACATGTGGACACAAACATGCATGGATAGTATCCAGTTCTCAAGACCAATACTAGTTTGATGAAAAATTTCATTGATCAATGAGTAATTAAATTTCAAACTATCAGCAAACAGGAAGTGGGTGTACTGCAGATCTAACAAGATGTGTTGAAACGACATGAAAATCAGCATAGCGGAACGAAACATAACGTTGATCTGTAACTCATCATGGTAGTCTCACATATCTAAAAACAGGGCAAAATCTGATGGCGTATAGAAAAAAGTCTGTATAACTGTGATTTTCAATAATTTTCAAAGTCTAAAACCCTAAATTTCGGCAAAAATTAACGGAGCGGAACTAAACTTAAACTTGATCTGTAACTCATCATGGTTAACTCACATACCAAAAATCAGTCCAATATCTGAAAGTGTTTAGAAAAAAAGTCCGTATAACTGTGATTTTCAACAATTAATCAAAGTCCAAAGCCCGTAATTTCGGCAAAAATAAGCCGAGCAGAACGAAACTTAAACTTGAATTGTAACTCATCATGGTTAACTCACATACCAAAAATCAGCCCAATATATGAAGGCGTTTAGAAAAAAGTCCGTATAGCTGTGATTTTCAACAATTTTCAAAGTCCTAAGCCCGTAATTTTGGCAAACATTAGCGGAGCAAACGAAACTTAAACTTGATTTGTAACTCATCATGGTTAACTCACATACCAAAAATCAGCCCAATATATGAAGGCGTTTAGAAAAAAGTCTGTATAGCTGTGATTTTCAACAATTTTCAAAGTCCAAAGCCCATAATTTTGGCAAAAATTAGCGGAGCGGAGCGGAACTAAACTTAAACTTGATCTGTAACTCATCATGGTTAACTCACATACCAAAAATCAGCCCAATATCTGAAAGCGTTTAGAAAAAAAGTCCGTATAACTGTGATTTTCAACAATTAATCAAAGTCCAAAGCCCGTAATTTCGGCAAAAATTAGCGGAGCGGAACGAAACTTAAACTTGATTTGTAACTCATCATGGTTAACTCACATACCAAAAATCAGCCCAATATCTGAAAGCGTTTAGAAAAAAGTCCGTATAACTGTGATTTTCAACAATTTTCAAAGTCCAAAGCCCGTAATTTCGGCAAAAATTAGCGGAGCGGAACAAAACTTAAACGTGATTTGTAACTCATCATGGTTAACTCACATACCAAAAATCAGCCCAATATATGAAGGCGTTTAGAAAAAAGTCCGTATAGCTGTGATTTTCAACAATTTTCAAAGTGCAAAGCCCGTAATTTCGGCAAAAATTAGTGGAGCGGAACGAAACTTACACTTGATCTGTAACTCATCATGGTTAACTCACATACCAAAAATCTGCCCAATATCTGAAGGCGTTTAGAAAAAAACTCCGTATAATGGTTTGTTGCGGAATGACGGAATGACAGAATGACAGAATGACGGACAAGGGTAAAACTATATGGCCCCGACAACTTTTGCGGGGCCATTAAAAGCAGAAGAACAACTTAAATTAAGGGAATATCGCTTAATTGTCAACAGTTAGAAGCCAGGAACTTCGAAATAGAACAAACTGTTAAACTACTTAAAGAAGGATCGAGTCTGACAGCCACTTAGCTATGCCTTCTTCACCCAACACACGTGAAGTTCCAACTAGTAGTCAGGACGCCTATTATGAGATGAAACAAGAGCCTGATCAAAAACTAGCAAATACAAAATTATCAAACATCGTACTGGACGAAATGGATGGACAGCTCGACAAGTTTAAACTCTTTGATGGCAATCAGCAAGCAGCTACAGAATCACCAAAGACAGACAGAAGTAGGCAAACTGAAAACACTATAAATCATACCAAAACAGAAAATAAAGCTCCAATAACACAAACCACAGTACAACATCATACTGGGCAACCCCTGAGCTACAAAATAGGCAGCAGACCCGTAATTACCAAAACAGAAAGGTATGCATTATAATATCCCACTGCCGATGCAAATACCGAGATATGCAGGCAATAAGCAAAATATAGACTATCATACTGCTCACCATCAACATCTGTAGCCAAAAACAGCATCATACTCTGCAACGCAAAATGAACAAGAACTTGGTGGCAATAGAAATACTATACCAACTTCAGTACAACAGCAATTTTAGCACTACAAAGAGTTTTCTCAACTACACCTTGTCTCAACTGTAAAAACATAATAACATATGGAACAATAATGCATAGACTTTTACAAATTAATGATATAATCTTCATGTTCAAAACACAGCTACATCTATTCACATCGGTGAACTTAATGAACATATAAACTAAATATGCAAGGGGGTTAATATGAATGATCCGCTATAACCAATATTATGCGAGGATAAGAGGAGTTACCATTTTGATCACGTGATAAAACCAATACACCTAGGGTCAGAACGAATACAGTGTATAGAAATCAAGAAAAACTCAAACACCAACATACTCTTAATATCAGTGAAAGGGAGTAAAAACAACTATCAGAATACCAAAACATAATTGATCAATTATATGAGCTCTACCAAAAATACAATGAAACCCATTAAATAATCAAAGGAAATATAAACGAAGATCTGAATAAACAAACAGGTACAAAACGCAATCTATACCTGCAAGACTTTATAAACGAGTGCTGTTTAAAGTATGACAAAAAGGCAAAAACGTTTGTTAACTCACTAGGACATTAATTTCAAAAATTATGTACAAATTGATATTCTAAATTCATTGATTTATTGACAGAAATTGTAAATTTGGGTGTTTTTAATAAAAATTATAGAACATACTTAAGCAAGAGTTCACATATTCCATAAAAAAGCATTATTAAACTCTTTCACTTACACACAATTGAAGAGCTGGATGATCAAAAAATATCCTTTTTATGTATTTTTGGAATTCATTTTTTACTGGATTATCTCCCTAGGAACAATCTACAAAGTGTTTCTTGTAAATTTGTGCTCTGATGTGTAACTAAATTTTCAATACATAATCAACCGTTGTCTCATTGTTTTCACCATTCATAAATTACCAGGTGCAAATATTGATAATTTTTATGGTAAAATACTACCTTCAACATCTGGTAACTGGTTCCAGCCATGTATAGCATTATCTAACTAACAGGCATGGGATCCAGAGAAAATGCTTTATTTTTTAGGACTTCTTTATAATGTTGTATTAGCACATTAAGTTTCAACCATATCTGATAACACACTCCCCCTTTGTGAACTTTTTTCATGGTTTAATGATAGACTCAGTGTCAAATTAACCTGATCACAATTTTAACAACTGTTTAAACCTCTTACACCTACACCAGTAAACAGCAGTCTCAATTTTTGTGTTTACACCAGGAAACAGCAGTCTCAAATCTTGTTTCTACACTAGACCTCAGCAGGCCCAAGTCTTGTGCTTGCACCAGAAAACAGCAGGCCCAAGTCGAGTTTACACCAGAAAACAGCAGGCCCAAGTCTTGTGTTTACACCAGAAAACAGCAGCCCCAAGTCTTGAGTTTACACCAGAAAACAGCAGGCCCAAGTCTTGTGTTTACAACTTTGTTACATGGAAGATAATGGTCTATAGGGCATTAGAGATTAGAACAATATATTCTATAAAAGTAACAATTTTATGGTTGCTAACAATATATATAAAAAACATGATATTCTACAATATGTATATGGCATAAAAATCACCTTAACAATTAAGATTAAGACAAATAAAATTTCTTGATAAATTTTGGAAATGTTATTTTCCACAAACCTTATTTTAACTGAGTTTTATTCATGTAAATGTTCAACAATCTTTGCAGTTTTCCTGAATATAATTCTAATTAAAAAATTTGAATAAAATCTACCACTGTCAAAATGAATTACTGTAAATTCTGAAATTATTGTTTGCATTTATTATTGTAATTTTAGGAAATGCTAAATACATATATATATATATATATATATATATATATATATATATATAATCATTTTCAGAAATACAATGTACTGTTAATTCAGAAATTATTGCAAGGTTTTTAATAATGTGAATAATGTGAGTATTGCAATAATAAGAACTTGCATTCTGATATCTAATACATATATTTGTATGTAGCATTTCCTAAAATTGCAATAATTCAACTTTAAGAGTCAACACCAATTGTCATTGTTTTTAATTTTGATTTCTTAAATATATTTGTGAGGCAGGAACATTGAAATTATTTTATCTTCTGAAAATATGAATGAAATGGTGCTGCTTTATTGTTGAAGCATAATTTCCCTTTTCTGCAAAAAAAACTCTTCAAATGAAGTGAGATATTTTCTTAGTAGAATATGATTCCGAACGACACCATGCCCAGCTCACCTTATCACATTCTCATGTTTAGTTAACCCTGAAATCTGTATCCCAACTTCGAAGTGAACTCCCTTAAGGATGATCATGATTTTGACTTTTTGTCATATATTCGGAATCCTCTGGTTTTATCCATGTAGTGTTATAAATAAATTTGACGCTAACCCCTACATTTCTTTTCATTATTTCATTACATATAGTTTAAAAACTCATTTTAGAAAATCTTATTATAATCCTTGTTATCTTTTCACAGTTTTTGAAAGAAAAATCTGGAGAAAATAATTTCCCGTAAAATTAAAATGGCTTATATACTAAAAGCAAGAACACTGGCCTTTAAGTTCTTTTGTCTGTTCAAACTTTATGCAAGGAAATACAAAGTATAAAACCTTAAATTGGTTTGGCCTTGATTTAAAATGTAATTCTTCTGTTCAGGTAGAAAATGAATAAGTGAGGATCTGGATTATATATATAATTAGGGTCCTTCATCACTTTATTCTTTAACTTTTTACACCATTTTCCTCTATTCTTTATTTCTTTTTTCCCTTATTCTCTATTCTTTACATTTCAGCACCCCACTATTATCTAGTCCTTATTTTTCCCCCTTTTTTTCTTAGTAGAACATGATTCTAGTCCTTATATTTTTCCCCTTTATTCTGCACTTTCCCCCATTATTCTCTTTTCTGTAAACCCCATCCAAACACTCATAAGTGGGTGTCTCTGAAAAAAAAATATGGGGAGTTGTCTTATTTGATGTTACAACATTTTGTATGAAAATGTGTAATGAAATGAAATATTGTCTGTCACAACATGTTTTAAAAATCATGTTTAAATATCAAATGTCTGTACTAAAAATGTGTTATGAAATGAAATATTTTCTGTCACAAAATGTTTTAAAAATCATGTTTAAATATCAAATGTCTGTACTTTTCACATGCTACAAAAATAATGAAAGCACTGGTTTTAAACCATATGAAAAATAAATATTCATAAATGATATGTATGAATAAATCACATAAATTTTACATCAATCAAGTCAATGATATACCATTTAAGTAGTCTGAAGTATATATTTAAATATATAGATATAATTGATGATAAGTATATATACATAAAAGATACAAAAATAACAAATATTATGTCACAGAAAATTGATCAAATCACAATCAAAGACACATAACTATGTGCGAAAATATAAATAACTGTCATTGTGTGTTTGAAAAATCTCAAACTGAGGTACAAACACTGAACATTAAATGAAAACAAGCATTATGTGAGTATTGCCTGGCAATACATAGTCCCCTACCAGTTAAAAACTCATTGTACTAAAACTAAATGCTAACTTGATCTATAACTTGTCAGGGTGTAAACTATATAACAAATATCAAGTCAATATCTTCAAGCTTGAGGAAAAAAATGTGGAAAATTAATTATTTGAGTGAATTTTCTAAGTCCAAGGACCATAACTCTGCACAAAATCATCAGACTGGAACAAAATTCGAACTTGATCAGTAACTTGTCATGATAGAACTATATACCAACAGACAGACGGACGGAGTGCAATCCTCCAGTTGCCTTCGACTTCGTCGGTAAGGGACTAAAATGTATTGTAAATTGAGAATTATTGAGTGCATTTATTATTACGTATCACTAATTGCAGAAGAAAATGTCAGATCTACTGTGGATTCATTATTATTTGTGGGTAACCAATTTTGTGGATTTCATGGCTACAGGTGAGCCACAATTTAAATTTTCAAAGAGTTACAACTTTTCTAAAGGAGTTATATATGTAGAATTTGGCAAAACCATTATATCAAATATCCACGAAAAATGCAAGTGTTCCTCAATACACAGAAATCAGTACCCACAAAAATAACTGAATCCACAGTAATTAATGCAGTTGCATAAAAAAGAAATATCACTACTTTAAAATAATGAATGTGAGTTTTATCATTGCAATCCTTATACATCACATTATCCCCATTAATGAAAACATCACAATAATTTCTGAATTTACAGTACTGAAGACTATTCCAGTGAAATCTGTTTAGTGTGGGTTAGATTGGGATACATAAAATAAACACCTCTGATGAGTTTGATAGTCGAAAAAATCTGAAATGGGATCCATTTCTTTCTTGAGGGATACTTGTAAAATCACTGCATACGTATGAGGGTCTGAATGAGAGGGGTCCTTAATTTTTTCATCCATTTTTCTCTATTCTTTACTTTTTTGCTCATCATTCTCTATTCTTTTGATTTTAGCACATAATATTTTTCTATTCTTTATATTTTCTGCCCATTCTTCTCTATTCTGTAAACTGATCCAGACCCTCTTGTATGTACCTCCATTCATGATTAGTCGTTTGGATTGAAGATTTGTAAGCTAAATTACTAAATCTTCACAGGTGGTGAGAATAAAATACCTTGTAACAATTCCAATTTTTTCTGGAGTAGATCTTAGCAATTTGAATGAAATTAGCAGTAAACAATCACAACTCTTTTACATTTAATAATGACTATTATTTATTTTGAATTTATTGAACCATAAAATTAATTTTGACTCTTCACATTGAATAATCCACGGCGGATTATGTAAAATGTGAAGAGTCAAAATTAATTTTATGGTTCAATAAATCAAAATAAATTATTGTCATTCATTATAAATAAATTTCTATCAAAATAAGGCTCAAAGAGCTTTTTATATTATTTATATTAACAATAACAACGTACACACATGTTGGCGTATGAATATACAACGTCAGAGTGGGCGTGTCGCCATAAAATTGACAACATTGAAAATAAAGGTAATACTTTTAACCAATCAGAAGACAGTAAATACACCAAATTTATTTATTTTTATTTACATATAATCAGTTCATAAACTAGGTCATGGATTCACAGGCCAACCAGTTCAAAGGTTACAATTCTGTGGACTCATTGATATTTGTTGCGTACAAATTTTTTTGGATTTCATGGGTACAGAGAGACCATGAATTTTAATGTTCAACGAAGCAATAATTGACAACAGACTTGTAATGACAACCATTTTTCTTCAACCGTGAAGAAAATCAGTACCCATGAAAATAAATAAATTTACAGTATTGAATATTCAAACATATTTTTTCAAATATGAAATAATTGAGATGTAGGATATATATGTATAAGCAACGGGGTGTCTGCTTCAAAATATGATTTATGTGTTTATAGTACATCTGCATTGTCTTTATGTTTAGGGTCAACTGACCATAGTTCTTAAAACAAATAAACCAATTTACTACCCTAGTCCACAGTGTACAGGTAGACCGATTTACTACCCTAGTCCATAGTATACTGGTAGATCGATTTACTACCCTAGTCCACATTATACAGGTAGGCAATTTACTACCCTCGTCCATAGTATACAGGTAGATCGATTTACTACCCTAGTCCACAGTGTACAGGTAAGACAATTTACTACCATGGTCACCAATTTTCAAAAAGAAAGTGAATATGGTCCAATATTAACATCATATGATAACATTTGAATCATCTTCGCTACAAAATATAGTCCACTTTGAAATATGGTCCAAGATTGCAGTGTCAATCATCTTCCACAGAGAAAATAGTCCATAATATTAGGATCCAGTATTGCAATTTAACTCATCCTCCCCACTGATACAATCGCTAAAAGTATCACAACGACTTGATAGTGGTATACAAATACCATTGTTACATGTAAACTCGTCTGAAGCACAACCTGAAATAAATACATATCAATTAAGATGCGAATAAATTAAGTAGGTGTGGCCTTACCCCTAGCAACACATGATCAATGAACCATCAAAACTAAACTTGTACTGTTACACCACTGTCCCAGGTAAGGGGGGTTCAGCGCTCACAAACATGTTTAACCTCCCCACATTCTTTATGTGCCTGTCAAAAGTCAGGAGCCTGTAGTTCAGTGGTTGTCTTTGGTTCACTTCTGTCATATTTGTTTTTTGTAAATTCTTTTGTTATAAACTAGGCTGTAAGTTTTCTCAGTTGAATTGTTTCACATTTTTCATGTTGGGGCCTGATATAGCCAACAATACTGGGAGTTTTTCTCATTGTTGAAGGCTGTATGGTTGCCTATAATTGCTTACATCCAATTTATTTGAACTTTGGTGGATAGTTGTCTCATTGGCAATCATACCACATCTTCTTACTTTTATTAAACTAGAGGCTCTAAAGAGCCTGTGTTGCTCACCTTGATCTATGTGCATATTCAACAAAGAACACTCTCCAATATCATAGACAAGAACAGAATTCATAACAAAAATCTCTTGTTCTGTTGATCTTGAATTGCTGATCATTTAGTCTGTTTAGTTTCTCTCTATCTTCTTTAGTTTTTGCTCAAAACACAAAAGAGGGTAAAAAAAACCTCATTTAAGGGCAATCACAACTATAAAGAGTGATAGTCTACTTATTATATCATCAAAATTTGACTTGTTAGCAGATCTTGCTTTGCTGATCATTTTTGTGATTTAAAGTGTCTATTTATCTATTAAAATTTGTATCATATAAGGCAAAAAGCAATTAAAATGGTAAAAATAGTAATTAAAGGGCAATAACTCCAATAAGGAGTCATCGGTCTACTTTTTCTATATTGTCTTAATTGTAGATCTTGTCTTGCTGATCACTTTTATAATTTAAGTTTCTATCTATCTATTATAATTTTTAAGAAATAAGGCAAAGACACAAAAATTAGTAAAAATCGTCATCAAAAGCAATAACTCTAATAAGGAGCAGGGCTTCCAAAAAATATTTGAGACAGTCGGACATTTTTTTGTCTTATCCCGATTTTAATCCCTTAAGACTTAGTAACAAAAGGCAACCATAGTAATCAGTTGGGGATCATATGAATTATTATTATGATTGACACAAAAACGGTATTTGACTTAATTTTTAATATAAATTCGATGTTCTAACTGTTGAATTGACAGTGCACCATTCAAAGTGTGGAACATCAGCGTATTTGTATCTGCCTAAGACTCTTTATTTGTACAATATTACGCTGTCAATAACTTCACTTTGTTTTTAAAAAGTAATTTTCCTATTACCGGATGTTGACTTGACAATGGTAAAACATGGACCAGAGACGGATACTTAAAATCCTTGTACGTTTACGTTTACGACAGAGTTTAAGTAGCTCTTTCCGCATTATTTCTACAGGAAAAGACTCGAAATGAATGTTAGATATAGGTATCAATGATATTTTTAGCATTTGTGAAAATTTGGATGCATTATTTAATCTAACACCTGCGCACATGGGCACGAGTGTACTAGTTCAAACAAAGTGATTCTGACGATTTTTCACTTAAAACCATTATTACTACCTCTTTAAATTTTCATCAAATCATATTTATATACATTTTCTGGTAATCTGAATCTTGTTGACTAAATTAATTAGATGCAAACCGCTGAAATTTAAGAAAATAACTTTTAATACTAGACCGATCAATGTCCAGTACAAAATAGTTTACCTGTCGCCTGAACAGGTGAAATCAGCTGTCAGAGAACTAATTAACCTTGATTGTAATGAGAGGGTATTATAGTAGAGTTTGTTTTGATAGTAATTATTAATCATGTCACTTATTTGAACAGAAATGTGTGGCTGTTTAAGGCAAAAGGTCAGGTCAAAAAGATCGCATAAACTTCAATTTTTTTTTTCTGAACTATATTAAAATGTCCGTTTTAGCCTTGGCACAACAAGTCATTTATATAATTTATCGGACTTGTCCGGAAAATATGACCGTTTAGAAGCCCTGATAAGGAGTCCACTGATAATTTCAACCATGACACTTAATTGTAGAACTTGTCTTGCTGATCATTTTTGCAATTTAAAGTTTCGCTCTATGTAGTATAGAGATAATAGACAAAAATTTCAAAAGATGGTAAAACTTGTCATTTAAGGACAATAACTCATAAAAGAAGTCGTCTGACAGTTTTGACATATACAGGCCATAATCTTGCCAGCAAAATGACGATTTAAGTCGCCAAGGAATTTTCATGGCGAAGTCAAATCGCTATCAAAATCGGTAAAAGGGAGACAACTTGTATTTTACAAGTCTCACAGGTAAACAAAGATGGCGACTGACAAGGAAAATTGAAATTTTCGAAACAACCCAGGACTAGTAATGTTGCGTTTAAATGAAATAAATACAACAGCGACTTTGAACATCCATGTATTTAACATTCAAAACTATTGAAACGAGAAACAGAGCGTCTGTTTGAGTTATATTTACGATGATTTTCATTGGAGGATGTTGCGTAATCACTCAGCTGATTTGTTTTCTTTTTATTTATCACGAAAAGATCAATTTTAATTTTCGGTAGGTCAAGGGTGGGAATGAACGGAAGATTTTTTATATTCGTTCATTAAAAATTGAAATATAAAAGGAAGAAAGACAGCTAATGGATAAGTTGATTGCAAACGTAAAACATGGCCAGCTTGTGATAAGCAGTGGGTTATTCACGACCAATGTGTTAATGAGGAAGATGCATGTATCTCAACAAAATGATAAAAATTAGCTCTTTTTCGATTTCTTAAAATGTGATTGATAAATATTTTCATTTATATATAGGCTTACAATCTTTCACGTGATTCTCAACTTACAGCTGACATGATGTCCTGGACAGTCAATATTTTACAAAATTATTACATGTGATGATAAACATTATATTGCCTACTCATTAAAAAGTTATCACATAAACTGGGAGTCATATTTTTCTGGACTTTAAAAAAATTTGAAGCAGATGCAAATGGGATAAATGCTAATAATTTACCTAGGCAAGCAACAAACTTAATTTCAAGTTGACAGCACAAAAGGTTGAACGAATAAATAACAACTACGTTGTCTAAACCTTTTTATTAAGAATGTTCAATTCATACATTGTATACAATATCATAATCATATAAAATACTGCAAGTATATTTTTTATTGCACAAATAAAACAATTTTCCCTTAATGATGTTCACGAAAACGCTATGCAAACGAAACGGTAATGGAATTTCACTTCTCCAAGAAATTGACCACTTCTCCCAACTCTCTAATGGAAGGAGAAGTCACTTCTCCCTCTCAAAAATCCTAGATTAGGCCCTGATATATAGACAATTGGTAGACCTAAACATTCAGAACAATTTTTCCCATGTCAGATTTTTTTCTATTTATAATGGTTTTCAAAATAATAGAAAAAACTTGCATTTTACCCCCTATGTTCTATTGTTATTTGATTGGACTTCAACTTCATCAAAAACTACCTTGACCAAAAATTTCAACCTGAAGCGGATAGTATCATTTTCTATGTTCAGTGGACCGTGAAATTGGGGTCAAAACTCTAATTTGGCATTAAAATTAGAAAGATCATTTCATAGGGACAGACGGACGAACATATTTTATGCCCATTAGGTGGGGCATAAAAATGAAGAACATAGAATTATAGTGTGCCAAAATATAAAGAATATCATGGTAAAAAAATAAAGAATAGTGAAAATTTGCATGTAACATTTAAATAAAGAAATAAAGACCTCCCACAATTAGAACCTCTTAAAAGATTGGGGGTCTTTCTTTTATTAATCACAACCTTCATGACCTACGTATAAGAATCACATAAGAAGTTATAATCTATAACACCATGATTTTCTGTACATACCTATAGATGGCGTTGTTTCTGTGGGTGGTCAACCATAGTAACATCTGATTCGCTATGTGTTCCTGAAAACAGTAAAAACAAACATTGTACATGTACTAGTGACCAATGGTGAGAGGCTGAATAAAAAGAGACTGACTGCGCAAGTGTTATTCAGTATGAGCAGAGTTAGAAGTATTTTGTTTACTTTCTCTCTCTGTCATGAAATAGAAGTTCCTTTATAATATAAGTTCCAAATGAGAGAAATATTCTGTAATATTATTTCCACTTTAACAAATATTCCTAACAGAATAAAGGGTATAGAATATGTATTCCAACAAAGTTTCCAATGAAAATTCTGATAGGTGGAACAAATATGCATTGACATTTCATTTGTATTTGTGTACTTTTTGTCAATGGGTTGCTGTCTCATTTATATCTACCCCACATCTTTTATTCATATAGTAGGAAATCAATATTTATGAATTGTAAGCCCATAGATTGGCACTAAAAATAAAAACACTCACCACATAAGCCATCTTTTAATGATATATCATCTATAGCTATGTCTGCATCCTGTATAGAAAGAGAATGCCGATTGGATATGAAAATGATAGACAGATTCTGATTGGCTGGTAAATCCACACATCCTGATATCCATGGTTCCCCTGAAGATTCATTATGGAACCAGATGGCATTTTCAATATTTGATCCATCTTCCTTCGTGGCTATCTGCAGACCTCCCGTCTTGGTGAATTGTTGGAAAAACATGTGAAAGAAAAATGTAAGACTCTGATTGGTTGTTGTCAAGAAATAAATGGATGCCATTCTTGCTTGGTCACCTTGGTTACCATCATTACCTTCTGCATACATATAATGCCCTGGAAAAGTAGATGATTATCATTACAAGACTGCAGTAATAATAGCAAACATTTTCAAATTAACAGCTTCAGGTTTAGAAATTGACCAATTAAACAAAATTAACATCTCACACAGCTTATCAGCCTCTAGGGCTCTTTTCACAAAAAATCGTACAACAAAAATTGATCATTAGTTGTACTGAAATGTTCATGACTTATGAGTATTTTTTCTCGTAAGATTTTTTGTGAAATTAGTCGCTGGTCTTTAATAAATTAGAAATAATCAGAAACAGTTCAAAATCCCCAAAAAATACCTACCTGGTGTTATGCAAGGCACTTCTTCATTTCAAAATATTTGTAACAAAATATTTGATGTCATGTTAAAACAAGGAATGAGCTGTCAAATTGACAGCAAACTGGTTTTCTAAATTTTGAAGGCACTTTCAGGCAAGTTTGACCTGCCATGTTCTGTACCTATTTTTCAATCTATCAAGGACCATAACTCCTGATCAGCAAAAGTGAAAATCGTCATTTTGAAATTGACCTCCATTTAAGCAACAGTAACAACATATAACAGTAAAATTTGAAAAGCATTGGTTAAACGGCTCATAGATTATTACACTGAAACAACATAAAGTGCACTTTTAATATTTATATCAAGGACCATAACTGCTGAACTTATAAGTAAAAAAATCGTCATTAATGGTCTTGACCTCCATTTTGCAATCACTAACAGCATATAAAAATTTGAAATGGATTGGTTGAAAGATTCATAAGTTATTGCATGGAAATGACATAAAGTGTCATTTTCCAATATGTCAAGGACCATAACTCCTGAACGATATAGGAGAAAATTGTCAATATTCAACTTTACCTTCATTTTGTAATCACTAAAATTATATTAAAATTTGTAAAGCATTGGTTGAATGGTTCATAAGTTTTTGCATGGAAACAACATAACGTGTCATTTTCCATTATATCAAGAACAAAAACTCCTGAAGGTAAAAGTGAGCATCGTCAATATGGAACTCGACCTCAACTTTATGATCAGTAACAACATAATAAAATATAAAAAGCATTGGTTGAACGATTTATAATTTATTGAATGGACACTGTTAGCAGGCATCCCTACGCGACCGCCTTACTTCACAAATTAATAACCAGATTTTTCCTTTGTTGAAAACTGTTTCTTGTGAAGGGTAGAACAAAGAAAATAAAGGACATGTTTTTTTCAGAGAAAATATAACCTAATAGAAGGTTAGAAGCATTTAAAAATATCCCCCTTTTTCCTTAGGCATAAACCCCAAGACTTATTAAATTATTCAGGGCCCAATATTTCTGAAAATATTAATATAAAGTTAAATTCATTTTACAGTTTTTTCGTTTTTTTTTAACTCCCTTCAGGAAAAAATTGTATTTTATTGCCTTATCATCTTAAATTTGAGTGTAAAAAATAGACATATTTTGACAAGGGATAGCCTAACTCACTAATGTTTCAAATGGGCTACAACAGACTGGTCCCAGTATCATACATACCTAGAGTTGTTCCTGTGGTGTGGTCGGGTTTGGGATCAGTATAAAAAGATGGGGTCCCACCTGACTGGTTCCAGTATAATACATACCTAGAGTTGTTCCTGTGGTGTGGTCGGTCTTGGGACCAGTATAAAAAGATGGGGTTTCACCAGAAGTCCACAACCATTTGTATTCATTTGTCAGTGAACTGTTAGACAATACTGTATATCCACAAAGATAAGGACTTTCAAAGATACAAGACACTGCATTCATAGGATCTGAAATAAATCATTGTATATTCACGGGTGAAAGTAATTAGAAGGTGCAAAAAAAAACAGATAAGTTCAGTATTTTGTAAAGAAATGTTTAGGGACAAAAATATTTAAATCTGGAAATTTGCAAATTCTTGAAAACTTTTAAGTATCAATTTTTGTTTGCCTTAATTTTTGTTATATTCAAAGCAAAAAAAGAAGTTATAAAAGAAAAAAGTTTGCCATCTTTCTATGTGATGTCATTAGGCATGGTCGCCTTTTTTTGTGATGTCACAATATCAAATCAGAGGAAAGCAATAAAATTTGACATTCATATTGAACACTGATCAATGAAGAATTGAGATCAAGCAAATCATACATTGATTATAAAAGAAATAAGTGTTGATGATAAGTTTAAATCAGGTGAGAATAAGAGAACAGTTAGGTGAGAATTAGAGAACAGTAAGGTGAGAATTAGAGAACTATAAGGTAAGAATTAGAGAACAGTAAGGTGAGAATTAGAGAACAGTAAGGTGAGAATTAGATAACAGTAAGGTGAGAATTAGAGAACAGTGAGGTGAAAATTAGAGAACAGTAAGGTAAGAATTAGAGAACAGTAAGGTGAGAATTAGAGAACAGTAAGGTAAGAATTAGAGAACAGTTAGGTGAGAATAAGAAAACAGTAAGGTGAGAATTAGAGAACAGTAAGGTGAAAATTAGAGAACAGTAAAATTACCACATATAGCTCCTTCATCTGAGCCGTCCAAACACTGACCAATGCGATCACACTTCTGAGATAACGGTATACATCTTCCACTACCACAACGGAACTCAGTGTTGGTACAATCTATCAAAGAATAATTATAAAGTACATTTATCCAACACATACATCTACCATGTCAATGTTTTGATACTGTACATATATGATTTTGTTTTTTGATTTTTTTGTGTTTTAAAGCCTCTTTTAAGCACCGCTTTTGGGCTATTTCATGGCGGCCAGTTTTTATTGGTTGAGGAAGCCGGAGTGCCCGGAGAAAACCACCGACCTTCGATAGGAAAACTGACAATCCTAGTCAATTAAGATTGGAGTTGAGTGCACCCGCAGGAGCAGGGTTCGAACTCGCAACCTCAGTGTTGACTGGCCAGTGATTACAGTAGTAACTACTTAGACCACTCAGCCACCGAGGCTGCCTGTACATATGTAACATAATATTAATAATAATAATAAAAGTAAGCATAATAATAATCATAATAAATAATTGGCATATATATTTCAAATTTCTTAGTTTTATCACTTTTAAATAAAAATTTTGAAAATAAAAAAGGGACCAGATTTTCAAAATTTTACTGAATTATTAAAACTTACTGCAGTTGATTTCATCAGATTCATCTGAACATTGTAGTTTTCTGTCACATTTTTCTTCAGGGGAATAACAATAGTTCTCGTTACCACATTTACTCCAATTCTCAGGACAACCTAAAAAAAAATGAGATATTGTCATCTGTAATGATAATTGAGCTTAATTTTCTTATGGTGATTAATTGTTGGTGATTAACACCACTTTCAGCACAACTGGCTATATCATAGCAGACAGTTTTATCGGTGGAGGAAGTCAGAAAGAACCAACGACCTTTGGCTGCTATCTTAATGAACTAGGATTGCAATGACAAAAGCAGTAATCCTACTTCATTAAGATAGCAGTCAAATGCAACTTGCCACAAACTCTCAACCTCAGTGTTAACAGGCTAGTGAGCAATGGTGCTGACCTACTTAGACGTCTTAGCTAAACAAACCCTAATTTTTAATGATGTTCTAATCTACCAACTAATATAAGAGAGGCAAATGATACCAAAGGGACACTCAAACTCATAAGTTGCAAATAAACTGACAACGCCATAGCTAAAAAAGAAAAAGACCAACAGACAAATAATAGTACACAAAACACAACATAGAAAACTAACAACTGAGCAACTCATATAAACTATCATAAATGTCATACGTTTACTGGCATTAAGTCACAGTGAAAACAGTAAACGGTTATTTGCACCCATCAAATTATAGACTGCTGTCAGTAAATATTAAAAAATATAATTTCAATTCTACTGAAAAGAAATCTTGAATGTTAATTAATAATACTTATTTTTATTACTATAAATTATGAAAATCACTGTTTTTCTTTAAAAATCAATATAAAAATTCATAGCAAAGAGATTTTATTTTTCTTTGATTTTGTAAAATCGTTTGCTTTTGTTTTGTTTCTATTAAATAAAACCTGCTTTATTTTAGTCTGGTATATAATATCCTTAAGTAGTTGATGGTAGCTGTCGGAGGGGATCACTGAGTTTATTTATTGTTAACAGACACCTAAGAAACTGATGACCTTTTGAGTTCACATTCAGTTTTATGTGGAGTTTGTGTTACACAAATTAAAATTTCTATATTTTTCTGTGAGGGGTGTTTTGTGAATTGATGTTTCTTTTTCTTCCTGTTTCTATTGGCTATGGTATTGACTTAGGATAAAGTTGACCCCACCCCAGGTCCATTGTCTCCTTCACACAATATTATTTATTCAAATGGTAAAAAAACTTCACCTCAACAGTATATATGTTTCCTTGACAAAGCCCCTACACATTCTTAAAAAAATAAAATAAGCACTTTATGAATGAGCTGCGTTCTAAGAGCTTTTCTGGATTTATCTTCATAAGAACGATCATATCCAAAAAAAATTGAAAGCCCAAAATGTATAATTACCTAAACATGCAAAACGCTATTGATCGAAAGGAGCCTAAAAGAACAACCAAATTCACCCAAGGTCAACTCTGCCTGTTGGAGTTAAACACTATTGATCAAAAGGAGCCTAAAAGAACAGCCAAATTCACCCAAGGTCAACTCTGCCTGTTGGAGTTGAACGCTATTGATCAAAAGGAGCCTAAAAGAACAACCAAATTCACCCAAGGTTAACTCTGCCTGTTGGAGTTGAACGCTATTGATCAAAAGGAGCCTAAAGAACAACAAAATTCATCCAAGGTCAACTCTGCCTGTTGGAGTTGAACGCTATTGATCAAAAGGAGCCTAAAAGAACAACCAAATTCACCCAAGGTCAACTCTGCCTGTTGGAGTTGAACGCTATTGATCAAAAGGAGTCTAAAAGAACAACCAAATTCACCCAAGGTCAACTCTGCCTGTTGGAGTTAAACACTATTGATCAAAAGGAGCCTAAAAGAACAACCAAATTCACCCAAGGTCAACTCTGCCTGTTGGAGTTGAACGCTATTGATCAAAAGGAGCCTAAAAGAACAACCAAATTCATCCAAGGTCAACTCTGCCTGTTGGAGTTGAACGCTATTGATCAAAAGGAGCCTAAAAGAACAACCAAATTCACCCAAGGTCAACTCTGCCTGTTGGAGTTGAACGCTATTGATCAAAAGGAGCCTAAAAGAACAGCCAAATTCTAATGCAATTTGTATGTAACAATTTTTTTCATTGGCTTAAAGTTGCCGTCAAATCCACAGTTGACCAGGCGTAACTAAGGAGGGACCCGCCATTTTGAATTGATTGAATCAACAAATGTTCGATTACTTCTATATAATCGAAAATAAAACAACACCTACCTCGAATTCGCCGTTTTAATGTAATTCTATCCGAATTTGAATTGTACAGGTAACGTAATAATCTCCAGTTTGTAAGTTTTCATTTGTATGACGTCATGTTTAGCCATGACGTCTTTGCGCCAAAATCATTCATAAAGTTTCATGGATTTTTTTATTTGTCAAATTTAGACATTTTTCAGGTTTTATCGTAATATTTCTTTTGTAATGCATTAGAATCGAATAACAGTACTGTAGTTGAAGAGTTGCCACCGTCAATTTTGATTTGACAGTCGCAGATCTCCGTTTTACTGTCTCCGCTACGCGTCGCCAGTAAAACTGCATTTGCGACCGTCAAATCTACAATTGACGGTGGCAACTCTTCAACTACAGTACTGTTATTCCTTAATTCACCCAAGGTCAACTCTGCCTGTTGGAGTTGGAACCTTAGTATTTAATATTTCTAAATTTATCAAAAGAGAACTCAAATTATTAAAGAGTGTCAACCTACCATAGTCAGGACAAAGTCCATTGGATATCTGTATATCATCTAGGGCCAGATGTGGTTTGTAGTAACTATGGATAACCGGTGTTTCCCTGATAACTGTGAATTTAATAACAGCATCGTTCATTGGTGGAAGTTGCATCTGAGCTTTGGTCCAATTTTTTGTGGTTCTGTCTGTGAAACTCATTAGAGTCATTACAGTTGTACTGTTTAGGATGTCAATCTACAGATTTGTAAAAAAGATAACAATTTATTCAGTTATTGTCCTTGGTTAGTATCTGTCATACTTGTGTTTTTGCTTATTATTTTTTTATAATTCAGGTTGGTTTTTTTTCCTTGTTTTGTCATGTCGACTCGTCGAGGCCTTTTATAGCCAACTATATATATATACTGTATTGGTTTTTTGCTCATTGTTGAAAGCCATATGGTGACCTATAGTTGCTTACATACACTTTTCTTGGTCTCTGGTGGATAGTTGTTCACTCTCTGTATTAGAAGAAGTGGCTGTATAAATAAATGTCAATATGATAAAAGATAGACTTAGGAGAGCATCAGTAAAGAAAACTGTAACTCAATCAAACCCCCAAATAAACCTCTAGAGGTTACCATTTACCTTAAAATCATACCACATCTCCATCTTTTTATATAGACTTAAAATACAAAACTTAATCCTTGATGGACAAAACAAAGTAGATAGATACAAAATATAATTTGATTTCATGGAGAGAATAATGCGATTAGGGATAAATTACATGTAGTTTGTGAGAACTCAACTTAACCTTGTTAACTGCATCAATGGAAAAATAAATAACACTGTAATGAAAAAATCCTCCATCAAAAGGAACACATTGAAAGATCTATAACAATTGAAATATTGTTGATCAGAACTGTTAATTCTAAATGATGGAAATCCTGATTTATAATAAACAATATTGTCACACTTCATGTCAAAATGCCAGATTTTGATTGGTTAATCGAGGGAGATAATTTTAATACTCTATCCTATGGCAAATACTCTATCACCCTTCACGGAGACGCTTGATCAAGTGTATACTCTATTACCCTTCAGGGAGACGCTTGATCAAGTGTACGCTTTATTAAATACGGATGGTTGGTATGTACAAGACTTAATAGTTTATCACTTTGAATTTGAAATTTAATAGACAGTAATAACATAACATTCAGTATAATAAATTAAATACCACATATCTGAGAAGGTTATAGAGCAGATTGTTACCCTTCGAAAATAAATTGTCAACCTTGGTCTCGCCTTAGTTGACAATTTTTTCTTGGGGTAACAATCTGCTCTATCACCCTCTCAGCTATGTGTTATTTATATAATGACTCCTAAGTAAATAATTAATGTAAACCAACTAATTTCAAGAGCTATTTAATTTTGCCAATTTTCAAGAAAAAAAGTGAATATTTTAAATTTGAATCTATTCTGATATGAATACTTTTTCAAAATTAGAAACAGCAAAAATATATTGCTGTGAAGTCATCTGGAAAAGACTAACTGTGAAAAAGGTATTTGTGAAAATAAGTTGGTTAACAGTAATTAAACCGACCTTGAAAGTTGCCTCTGTTTTTGACCTATACCAGAAGGTCAAACAGAAATCTTTGTCTTGCAGTGATACATCCAATGTCATGGCAACAAATTCTGACCGCATCAAAAGGTTTGTCATTAAAAATAACATATATCCTGAAAGGAAAAATTCAATATTATACAATTCATTAATACTGTCCAAATCACCAGTCTTGTTTTGGGGTAAACTTTTGGTCTGGTCATCTCTACTATAAAGTTATCTTGTGAACATGAAAGCTTTGTATCAATTGTTAAAATATATTAAAATTTCCTTGCTTCTCAATTAATATTCACCTTGATCTGTGGCCGTAGTGTGATCTGGGAAAGATTCACTGTACAATACAAATGACCTTGTATATGTCTGGTTAATAATCAGCCATTCTCCATTATCAAAGGTCTCCTGCTGGATATCACAAAGTACACTGTTCTCAAACTGACAACTATAGTGTCTCTCAGAATCTGAAGAAAAAAAATTACTTAATATATAAAACGTGATTGGAGAATATTTTGACAGGGTTATCTATGAGTTGTTACTTATAAGTATTTAGCATGTGTTATTTCAACTGACTAGAGAATTTCTGATTTTGGAAAATTTATCAATGAGCCATTTATAATACCCAAAGTATTCAGTACATATCATAGTTGCCAACTGACATGATATTCGCGTGTAATACACGCTTTTTCAACGGTTTACACGCGAGGATTTTGTCACATGGCGTGTACAGCGTTTCGCCACTTTACACGCAATTACACGCTTTTCATTGTTTTGATTTTTGGTCGTTAGTGATATCGCGATTCTCGGGTTTTTCATTATTAGACAAAAATACCGAAAATTTCGAAGTAATTGTATCGTCGCCATTGTTTATTTTTCTGTATGGACGAACAGAAAAAGCACTTAAGGTAAGTAGTTTGTGATTAGTTTTTACGATTTTGTGACTTTCTTTCTTTCAAATTCACTTAGGGGAAATGTCCACAGAAATAGTACGCTTTCAGGACCTGTACCGTCGTCTAAAGAGCCGATTGCTAAGCGAAAATGATGTGTACGTACCAAGATAAATTTCAAGATTTACAAATTATATTTGGGAGTTCAAGTTTAAATTATTGAGAGACGAGTAACACATTGTGCACCCTATTTTGCAATCATAACAATACATGTCAGAGGAGAACTACAATGTAGCGATTTGATTAAGCATTTAACGTGCTTAATGGTAATCAAATAATAAAATACTTTTCTTTTTCAGTTTCAAATCTAGCCAACAGATTTCCACAGGCCAAAGGGGATGGAAATATCACGAAACTGTTGGATCAGTTCTCATAGTATCAGCTGTCTTCTGATGATCTACCCAGTTTTGACCAGACAAAAGCCTCAGAGACAATAGCAACATATATAGTTCGTTGGGAGCAATGGCAAAGATAATAGATGACATTTTAGATGGCAAAAAAACGTTATGACACTCTTTCAAAGCTTGATCAAGCTATTTAAGTTCAGCCAATTATCAATACTGACTGTGAGAGAACATTTTCAATTATAAAGAAATCTGCACTGAATTCTGATCAGAACTCGACAATGATATATTGTGTGCCTTGTTATCAAGTAAATGTAATCAAACTGGCAGTTGTTTTGAATATGTGCCTAAGCCTAGGGTGTTGCTTTAAAAGCAGCAAAACAGACCACTGTTGAATACAATAAAAGTTTACTCTAGAATATTGTTTTTATTATATATTAACATGATTAACAAATTTGTATAATCATGATAATGTGAAATTATGAACATTGTTCATATAAAAAAGTCCTCATCTTCGTCGCGCGTTTTCACACGCTTTTTGACATGTCATGTCATGACATGATTTCTCATTGTCAGAGGTTGGCAAGTATGGTACATATACATTCATAATTGGATATAAGAGGTGAATATAAAATGAAAGGTGGGTACAGGTCAATAAGATAGCACCCCAACAAGATAATAAGAGATTATAGACACAAATTTCTGCTCAATTTAAATCTATTTGGTCCAAATTTGTACAAAAGAAAGCTAGAAGAAAAAACTCCTTTTAAATGACTTTCGGGAAAACTACTATTTTATTGATGTAATAGTATAACTTCAAAGTCTTGGAGAAATTTTGAATAGGCCCTGTGGGTAATGAATACTTACGACTGCAGTTTAGTTCATCTGAATGGCAATCTTTAACAACATCAAACAGGGAATTATGGGAAATGAATACTTACGATTGCAGTTTAGTTCATCTGAATGGCAATCTTTAACAACATCACACAGGGAGTTAAAGGAAATACAGGCATCACTTCCAGCTTCTGATGTACATTTATACTCATTTGTAAGGCACACTAAAATATAGATCAGTGAACTTTATTTTTCATATACAGTGAAACCTGCTTTAAAAGTCTCCTCTAACATGTTCTATCGAAGAAGGTATTGTGTGTAATGATATTTTCAATGCTTAAGTTTTACTTGTTTATAGCACCTGTTATTTCTGAAGTGTCTCCTAAGTCAGTAATGAGGCTGGGTACCAATATTTTATCGCCAATGACGGGATATACCAATATTTTAATTGTAATATTTAACTTTTACTTGCACATTATGTAATTATGTATTCATTGTATTTTTTATTGGTATGTGACACTATAATAAATTATTCTGATTCTGATTTAACCGTAAACCTGTCTTATCAGTCATCCTCTTCTTGTTCCACTGTAGTAATAACTAAACATTGTGAACCTTAGTTCAAAGATCACTTTTCATTTGTCACAAGGGTTACCTTTATATATACAGGTTTGACTGTATCATGAATTTCATTTTTTAGTATTAAAAACAGATCAAAAGAGTTACCAAAGGAAACCTACTGTATAGCTGATCCATGACAATAAAAAAGGGATCTTTATTCCTCTCTATTAGGATTATTTTTGTGTAAGTGCATTTGGATATGAGCTGCGTCAGATAGAAATCCACCTTTTGCAAGTGCACATTTTCATGTACATGTATAAGACTTTGGTTTTAAAACATTCAAATACAACATAAAAGATGAATTTTGGTCTGTTTTGTAGGGTTCTTATATCGCCTCAATTTTCAAACAGTTACAGACTTTGTTTAGAGTTCTTTTTCAATCCAAATTAATTTAACAGATGTATTGATATTCATTTGCACAAGATCAATTTCTATCCGACGCAGCTCATATTTTGTCATGGTATATGTAGTATTGATAGATTTGCTTGCTATTTAGAAAATTCAATAAATAGAAGGTTTCAATATTTGTAAAGCCATCCAATCCCTTTATGTTTATTTCTCTAAAACACTGGTGCAAAAATTGCATAAAATTTAGCACTCTCGTTTTCAGTCATGTTATCATATCATATAAATGAAGTCAGGATGTTAAACTTGATATATTTATAAATGTGTATTTACATTTATAAAAATCAGAGTTTGTCAAATCTAGCAAATACATGGAATATCTGAATTTTTTTATCTCAGGGGCAATTTGAGAGATTCACAAAATACCTTACAAGAAAAATACTTGTTAAGTCATGAACATTTCAGTATAAGATATAATCAATTTTTGTCGTAAGATTTTTTGTGATAGGAGCCCCTTAGCTTTTGCAATATAATTTTACCTGATTGTGAACACATTCCATTGTGTAAAGATACGTCATCAACAGCAACCTGCATCCCATCATTGGCAATGAACACTATCTCGTATGTCCCGATACTCAGATCAATATATCCCAGTCTCCACTTGTCTTTAAATATGCCTTCTCCTGACGCCCACACCTGTTGTCCTTGCAACCTGTCTCCTGCTGTGGAGAAGGTGTACATTCGTACTTTTAAGCCAGCATTCAGGTCTCCACGGAGATTGTAGAAAAATCTGATACATGTAGAACCTTGTATTGTGAACTTTGGTGAGGTCAGTCTTGCCTCACTTCCTGAAGATGATGGGGTTTTTCCCGCCATATAATATCCTGAAAATAATGACGATTTTAGTGAAGCTAGGTCTATTTCATTGGCTGGGAAAAAAAGGTTTTTAATTCATAAACAATAATATTGGTGAAACAAGTCTCCCTTGAGTTTCTGGTTTTTTGTATTTTTGGGGATTTATTTTCCATAAAAAAAATACTTTGATGGTGTTAATCTGCCCTCACTAACCGTAGAAGAAGCTTTAGCCTTAAAATAAGAATTTTGTAACATTGTGATTATATCACCAGGTCACTGGCTTGAGGAAGATCTGACAGACATGTGTTACCGGAAAGCATGATTCTTATTAGAAAATCACATTGTCTCCTTCAGGATTAAAATGATAGTATATTGTTTGAATCTGAGATAATAAATCAAGTCTTTATTCTTCAGATCTCTAAAATCTATACCTGGATAACGATCAAAGGTGTGGTCAAACGATAGTAAATTGTTTGAATCCTAGATAATAAATCATGTCCATATTATTCAAATCTCTAAAATCCAAATAGTACAGACTACCAAATTTGCACCCATTTTGCATGAAAAGGGGTGGGTCTCCTTTAGGTTTTTAGAGACTAAACAATTCATATATTTTTATCATTTATTAATATGCACGCCTTTCAACATAGATGAATATTTTAAAGATACACAAAACGGTCAAATTATATGTCTTCAGATGAAGTATCCAGTGAAAAGTACAATTTACGGAAACATTGTATGTGACTTCTGCAAAAAGTCAACTTTTAAAATGAGAAATTAAAATATGACACAGGCAACGATTTCTTACAAAATTTATAGTATCCAGGGACTATTGCCAATTTCAGCTGTGTCAGATAGAAATTGACCTTATGCACGTAGACGTATACATGCACATGTATAAGGCTTTGATAGATTTGGAAAATTCAAATATGAAATAAAAGATAAATTTTGGAATGTTTTGTAGGGTTCTTATACTAAGTTAAACATAATTTACAAACAGTTACAGACTTCTGCATAGATATTTGTTCAACCCAAAATAGGTTAATAGATGTATTGATATTTATTTGCATAAGGTCAATTTCTATCCGACGTAGCTCATAAGTTATTCAGTTTTTTATGGATGTTTAAGTGATAGTGAAATGTTTAGTTTCGAGATATAAATCATGTCCAAATTGGCAAAAGCTCTAAAATTCATACCTGGATAACGACCAAAGGTGTGGTCAAATGATGGTAAAGTTGTTGGGTCCTGAGAATTTAGAATTTGTCTTTGTTGTTGAAATCCTTCAATACCATATCCACACATGAATTTGTCATCAAACGTACAGTTCACAGAGACATCTGAAAATCAGACAAACTACTTAATGTGTCATAAATTTCTTTAAAAAAAAAACAGTTTTTAAAATAATTATATTTCTTATCATTCAAAAACTTTAAAATAATATATATTTTAACCATTCCTGCAACTTTAACATTTCATGAATGTTTTCAAGTAACTTTAGTATCAAGAATTTTTCATCTATAAGTAGTTGTGACATCATCAAAGAAGAAATTTCACACAAATTGCCCTTCATAACTAACAATGAAAATAAGTTTATGCAGCAGAATATATAATTCTTTGGATTACTCACCACATTGATCTATCTCATCAGAATTGTCTCCACAATTATCTTCCCTGTTGCATAGCAACTGACTATCATAAATACACTTCCCATTTTTACATTTAAATATACACCCTGAAAAGTAAATATTTTACAATACAATGTAATCCTACTGTAAAACTTTGAATCAAAATATGGATACCATTAATAATTTTATTGACCTGATCCTGCAACATGTCATTAAATAATTTTGCTACAACCTTACATCTTCTTTTACAGGTTGTTATTGTTTAAATCATTACGTAAAGTATTATCTTTAAAAGGTATTGAAAAAGTATTTATAGATTCAAAGGATAACGGGTTAACATCGGGAAATTGTGCTTTCGTAATTTATGTGTTACTCTTGTTTGTATTTACACATCATGCAGCATAGGATTGATTGATTGTTGGTGTTAAATGACCTATCAGCATTCTTGGCCATATCATGGAGGCCCGTTTTTATTGGTGGAGGAGACCAGAGTGCCCCGAGAGTACCACTACCTTCGAAAGGACAACTGGCAATCCTAGCCAATCAGTATTAAAGTCGAAAGGACCTGCCACATGCTGGGATCAAACTCACAACCTCAGTGTTGACAGGTTAGTCATACCATAAATACTTCATTGACCACTCAGCCACCAAGCCCCTTGCAGCATAGGAAAAAATGTGACCATAAAAGAGTTAAATAATTTCTTACTTGTGTTGTTGTTAATCCATCCAAGGTAAGTTTGTACATCTGTGAAGACGTTTGGACGATTTGTCATGTTACAGAAGTTTGCTACGTAGCTCGCTATTCCTTTAAGGTACCAGTTATTCTGATTATCTTGACATACCATAGGGCCTCCACTGTCTCCCTAATAAAACAAAATAAATACAGGTTATTATACTATTCTTCGCTGTCTCTTTGAGAGAGCAAATAAATATATTGGTTAACTTACTATACCATTTCATCCTGTTACTTAAAAACATAATAGGGGTCTAGATGGCTGATTAGTCAAAATAGTTTATCTACTGTATCACTTTCCTGTTAACCCTGAGGTTTTGAGTTGGAACTCTGCACCTGTCAGGTGCAGTCAACTCCAATCTTAATTGATTAGGATTGCCAGTTTTCCTGCGAAAGGACGGTGTCCCTCCCAGGCTTCCTCCACCAATAAAAACTGGCTGCTACAAAATAGCCAACAGCCCTGAAAGTGGCGTTTAACACCAATAATTAATCAATATTACATAATCTTGCAAAAAAATATTTAACATGAGTTAAATCGTTTTTAATCATTTTTAGGAGATGAAACATGTGAATTCATAAATACAAAATTTATAACTTACTGAACACATAGATCTAATACCAGATTCATATCCACCGCATACATAACCATGAGCTATTTTACCATTCCAAGCTTGGCTTCCATTACATTTCTCTGTCTTCCAAAGTTTTAATTTCAGTTCTTGTAGATCATCAGCAAATTCTCCTGAAAATTAAAGAAAATATCTGGTTAAAAGTGTAGATATTTTATAAAAACATGAGTTTTATATTAACTAAATTACGAAAATTATCAAGATTCTTACTTTAAATCTTACGATATCATGAAATGGAACTATCTTTTTGCAAGATTTAATCACTCACTCAATAACAGCCCCCCCCCTAAAAAGACAGAAAAAAGGTTAAACAAAGCAAGATTGAAATGGAATATTTCTGAATTGATTTTTACCAACACAGAAATGTTTGAGGGTAAATTCAAATGAGATAAGCATCTGTTGCAGATTAGCCAAATAACTTCATACAACAACCGATTTTAAAAATAACAAGTGAATCTGTGAGCTACTGCTCACTAATGATACCCCTGCCCCGCTAAAAGTATAATGTAAACAGGAAGTTGTTGAGTGATGAATCTGAAAACGCATCACACGGTTTAGCTGACTCATATAAACCCTGAAACTAAATTCAGAAATCCTTGTAATGTAGTTCCTGAGAAAGATGCCACTAAAAATATTCATGGGACGGATGGAAGGACTGACGAACAGACACAGGTAAAACAGTATACCCCCACTTTTTTAAAACGGGGGTATAAAAACAAACAAAAAATGAGATCCACAATACCCATTTAATCAAATTCATGAATCTACACCTGATATTCTTAAATAAAACTGATTTCTGCATTAATAGATCTGAATCAGTTATATCTATATATTTGACCACTGCATCAAGTGGGATGCCTCTATTCATATGGGGTGAATTTTTGGAATTTCAAAAGATGCTCGATTTCCTAACCTGAGAAACTTCATTGGAACAATAAGATGTGGTATGATTCCCAATGTTACAACTACTGTAAATTCAGAAATTATTGCGAGGTTTTTATTATTGTGAATAATGCGACTGGGTGAGAATCGCAATAATAAGAACTCGCATTCTGATATTTGACAGATATATCTGTATTCATCTTATCAACAAATCGAAATAATTAATCTCGCATTTTTAGCCATTTTGCCAAAATCGCAATAATAAATGCACGCAATAATTTCTGAATTTACAGTATTTACCAGAGTCTAAAAGACATCTCTCAGTGTCACGGCACAGCCTTCAATAATTTACATTTTTTTTATACAGTTTTAAAATCTTTTATACCATACCATCTTTTTCACCAGTCAACTGCCCCCAGCCTGTCCCATAACAAATGGCTGTCGTTGGTGTCTCATCTGATTCAGACGGTAAGCATATCGGCTGTATGTATGGTGTATACTCTACTGTCTGTTTTAACTGTAGTAGAGTTATGTCCCCTGACTGGAAACTATACCATTTATCATCAAATCTGTCAATACGTTCCACTTCATAGGTTTTTGATGATGTACCAAGATTATTCCGGTTGGAAGCGCCAAGAATAACACGGTATAGTTTAACATCAGAGTATTCACTGAAATAGATAATAATATTTTTGTACAGGATTTACGATGTTTGCATCATATTATTTATTTAACAAATATAACAAAAAAAAATAATTTTCAAAAGGACAATCATTTTTTGTTCTTTCAAAACATGTTTATACTATAATTACTTGAATTTATAGTTTCCATCTACGTCTATGGAAAAACTATCTCAAGACTAGCAGATTGCATTTCAGCTATTGTTCTTGAATTCTATATATTTATTTCATTTACTGCGACTTGACTATTAGTGTTGCTCTCCACCTATTGCAACTTATTCAAAATTCTGACCAAATTGCAATTTGTTTTATAAAACCAAACTGTCCAACTGGTCAGAAATTTGAACAAACTGCTGTAGAAAACCACAGTCAAGTCATGAAAGTGCAAGATGATAAAATAAAGCATACTTACAATTCAATAAGACTTTAATTCCACTTAAATGTTTTTATGAAAAATAAGTCTTACAGTTTGTATAGAAATTTTACTGTTATTGCCATGCTAAAGGTGATAGGTAGTAATTTTGAATTGCTATAAAAATGTCCAAACTGAGCTTTCATACAATTTTTCTTTCAAAAAGTCTTCTATATTCATAAGAATCAGACATCATTTGAATTAATACATCTAATTTCTATACAAACTGTAAGACTTATTTTTCATAATAACATTGAAGTGTAATTAATAGATATAAGATGTGGTATGAGTGCCAATGAGACAACTCTCCATCCAAGTCAAAATTTATAAATGTAAACCATTATAGGTCAAAGTACGGTCTTCAACACGGAGCCTAGGCTCACACCGAACAGTAAGCTATAAATTAAGTCTTATTGGATTATAAGTATGCTTTATTTTATCACCTTGCACTTTCGTGACCTGACTGTGGTTTTCTACAGCAGTTTGTTCAAATTCTGACCAGTTGAACAGTTTGGTTTTATAAAACAAATTGTAATTTGGTCAGAATTTTGAATAAGTTGCAATAGGTGGAGAGCAACACTTACAGTCAAGTCACAGTAAGTGCATTGCAACTGACCCCAAAAATTTTACATTTGCTTAAAAAAGTTCAGTAAAAAAAATCAGTGATAAAAAAATTTGCAGATAAAATTGAAAATTATTATTCATAAAGTGTTTTTTTCTAAATAAATAATATAAAATGCAGCAGAATTATAGTTCTATTTACAGAGATTTCAGGCAGGATCTCTTGATTTTCTTTTGAAATTCAAGTATATAAATTAATGTTAAACAAAATAAAAAATACATAAGAAATTAGAAAAAAAAATTAAGTGAAAAAATATAAGGTTTTTCAAGCAAAAATATTTTCTGTAAAACATATCCCAGGAAAAAGTCAGAGGGGTTAACAAAATATTTCATAAAAGTTGAAAACAGTCTTAACACTAGGAAGCATTTTAAATTAATTGATATTTAACCTTTATTTTTGTATTCGTGTGCTATTAAATCTTATCATAGACTTACTTGACGCAATGAGTAGCTGTTAACACAAAGTTTGGTGATATGAGCACGCCACCACACAAATGTTTACGGAATTTTGTTGTTCCTGTAACTTGTAATTCTAGTGCTGCCTGCCATGGCCACGCCCCTGGAGCTGCAGTGTACCCGTTGACAATATACCCAACCATTCCTCCTCCTACAAACTTCTGACCACAACCTACGTAAAGCCAAAATAATCATTTATTTATAACAATCTATGTAAAATACCAATATTCAGCTACTTCTAACCAAACTCTGTTTCAAACATAATATTCTAATATTTTTCCCACTTCTGGGCACCTAAATTTACCTTTTCAGACCATGATCTTCAAATATACAAAAAAAACTGACTACTTCGAACCATATTTATTCTTAATGAAAGAAAAAACCAAATGTCTTTTTAATCTATTGTGTTGCTGTTTTCATGCCTCATTCACTTATATCTCCTTTCTCCTTTTTACCACTGCATCAATTCCATTTGGACATTAAAGTTCTCCACTTCAGATTTTTAAATTTTAAAACGTACTGATCTTTTTTAAGTATTTAGAATATGCAAATGTATTGCCCATAAGCTTCAAATTGTTATAATTTATCGTTAAGAAATATGTTAAAGACAAATGGGGTAATGTAACCAATATTTCTCAATTCAAAGAGCAATAATTCATGAGAGAAAAAAAATATCAACACAAATATTGCGTACAGAAGCAATTATTCTACACAGTTAAAAATTCAAGACACCTTTGTGCGCACGCTCACATACCCCACACCCCCACATTGTCACTGGACAAACAAAATCTCACCAGATTCCTAAGTTCAAAGACTCATAACTCTACAAAAGTCAATTGATAAAAATTTTCTTGTGGATATGCACATTTACATATTATGTCCTCATTAACTACAAAGTTTCATGAAATTCTGTTGTGTGGTTTCAGAGGAGTTGCGATGTCAAACTGTTGCAGTAGTATATTGAGGCCACTAAGTTTAAAGGAGCATAACTCCTAGTAAAAAATTGAATCATAATTTCCTGTCGATATGCACACTGACATAGTATGTCCTTATTATCTAGAAAGTTTCATGAAATTCTGTTGTGTGGTTTCAGAGGAGTTGCGATGACAAAAACAGGACTGATGGACAGACGGACAGACAGATGGATGGACAGACAGACAGACGGGTCAAAACATTATACCCTCCACAACTTTGATGGGTGGGGTATAAAAAATATTTAAGAACAAACAACTTAGTGCCGGCAGAAAGACAGACAGACGTATAATAATCTCACCTTTAGGCACACACTGTAATGACACAACCTTATTGTCTTTACAAGTTGACCTGTAATGAAACAAAACAAATATACAATATTGTGTCTAAGTATCATTAACTGATTGTAAATTTTTTTCATAAATTTTTGCTAGTTCTGTCTAACATTAATACCACTATCAATATAGAGCTAATAAATGATTTTTGTTTGATATTTTCCATTAGTTTTCTATTAAAAGACTTAATATTATTTCTTTCAATAGATATAACATTTTCCAATATAATTGGTTAAAGTGAATTTCTAACAGAATTAATTGCTGATATATTTCTTCTATTCTACTATCACACTGGTGTCACTTGTTTGTCATTTCACAAGTTAAGATTTTCTACAAAATAAACAAATAGATATTACCTTGAATAGATTTTGAGAGTTGAAAGTCATGGTTTTCACAAAATAAAAATCCAAGAAAATTAAGCACCAATTGAGAATAATTTAGAATAAAATTTCTCCTTTAACACATGTAGATATACTAACTTTGCAACTAAGTAACCAAACTGTGAATGATATGCCCCTTCTTCTTCCTGAGGTACAAGATGTGCATATGTCCTGGCTGGGAACACTACATCAGAAGACTTTGTAAAGTTACTGAAATAAAAATATTAAATAATTTATCATTAGTTACATGTCTTCTCTGAATCTTTTACGATTTTTCTTTTTATTTCTTTTTATTATTTTGTTTGCTGCCTTAGTGACATATACTGGTACCACTCATCTCCTTTTATTTTTTTATAATCAAAGTACAGTTTGCTTCCTCTCAGCTCTCCCATTATTGAAATTTCAATAATAACAAGAGGCTCTCAAGAGCCTGAATCGTTCACCTGTAATTTTTTGCTTAAATCTTTCATCAATGATTGATTTTGCTTTTCAATATGATGCTCTGAAACTCATTCAGCCCAAGCTTAGCGGAAATTGATTCAGCAGTTTCAAAGGAGAAGATTTTTTAAAGTTAGCAAACTAGATGAACAAATTGTGAAAAATTTCTTTAAAGGGCAATAACTCCTTAAAGGGTCAATTGACAATTTTGATCAAACTTATTTGTAGATCTTACTTTGCTGAACATTTTTGCTGTATACAGTTTATGTTTATCATTAATCATATTCAAGATAATAATCAAAAACTGCAAAATTTCCTTAAAATTACCAATTTAGTGGCAGCAACCCAACAATGGGTTGTTAGATTCATCTGAAAATTTCAGGGCTGATAGAACTTGACCTTTTGAACACTTATACCCCTGTCTGATTTGCTCTAAATGCTTTGGTTTTTGAGATATAAGCCAAAAACTGCATTTTACCCCTATGTTCTATTTTTAGCCATGGCGGCCATGTTTTTTGATGAAACAAAAAATAAAACATAAACTTTATTCTAGATACCCTTAGGATCATTCAGCTTAAGTTTGGTTGGAATTGGTTCAGTAGTTTCAGAGGAGAAATGTTTGAAATAGTTTACACCAGACAGACAACGACGACGGACGACAACAGAAGACGACGGACGCCAAGTAATGGCTAAAGCTCAAAGTTCCTTTGGAACGGTGAGCTCAAAAAACAAGTTTCCCTTTCTCAGACTTTGCTATTTTGACGGTATGAAAAAACGAATTATATCTAATGATAAAAGTTAAACACAGATACAAGTATTATTTTCAGATCATTAGAAAACATTTGTTTACATATCGTCTTAAAACGTGATTCTAATTCAGTATCTTGACCTGTGTAATACAAACAAAATATTTTCCCTGACACAGTTCTGTTTACACAGGTTTGCCTCTACCAAACATTAAAAGGACCATTATCACATGATTTGGTGGTTGTAAATTGAGTTTATTTGTTTCACACTTTAGCTGAACCAATAAAAGAATATTTGCAACCTATGAATTAAATTTCACAAAAATTTGAAATAGATAATATATAATATATAAGAAAACGAGAAAATTGAATGCTGATACTTACTGATTTCCGAGAAGATATGAACATGTATTAAAACCAGATGAATCTGACCAGCTGTCATAACATATCGGAATATGGTAATCTTTGTAATTCACCATCAATACACCAGGTACTATCTCACTTAGATGTACTACAAATCAAATAAACATAAAATTAAACTAGTGTACAAATAAAACTTTTCTTTTTTCAATGATCAGGATAATAACAATTTTCTTAGAATTGCAGATATTTCTTGACATTCAAGTCTTCAAAAAAAAATACAAAATGCATTTTTTTGATTTGATTGATTATTACAACCCATCATAACCATGGTATCCAATTAAGATATATATTCTAACAACCAAAGACTTAACAGACTTTGGTTCACTGAAGTGTATTAAAAATATTTTCTTGTGATATTTTATTGGTTAAAGATGTTCCAGTATAACATTTTTTTGGGCATTGAGTACTTTTGATTTCTTTTGTTTCTTACACAATTTGATTAGAATTAAAACTGCCTCTTTAGTGCAATACTATTTATCACTGTCTATAAGTTTTTATAAAATGTATTTAGTAATTAAGTTTAAGGGAGATAACTCAACACATTATTAATTCGGCTTTTTCATGGGTGATATCTCACAACACTATCTTTAATTTGATTTGTTAGAGGAGATAACTAACTACTACTGTTCATCTGGTTCCTCAGGGGAGAAAACACACAAAAGATTAATTCATCTGATTTCTCATGAAAAATAAATCACCACACAATAGCTTTCATTTGTTTTAACCCACTACAATCTCAGTCATCTGATTTGTCAAGGAAGATAATTCACCACATTCTCATTTATCTGATTTCTCAGGAGAGATATCTCACCACAATCATGTTCATCTGAATGTCAGGGGAGATAACTCACGACAATCTCATTTAACTGCTTTGTCAGGAGATAAATCACCACAACCTAATTCAACTGAATTGTTTGGAGAGATAGCTCACCACAATCTCATTCAACTGAATTTTAGAAGAGATAGTTCACCACAATCTTATTCAACTGAATTGTTAGGAGAGATAACTCACCACAATCATATTCATCTGATTTGTCACGGGAGATAACTCACCACAATTTCATTTATCGGAATTGTCAGGGGAGATAGCTCACCACAATTTCATTCATCTGACTTGTCAAGGGAGATAACTCACCACAATCATATTCATCTGATATGTCAGGGGAGATATCTAACCACAATTTCATTCAAATGAATTGTCAGGGGAGATAGCTCACCACAATTTCATTTATCTGAATTGTTAGGAGAGATAACTCACCAAAATCATATTCATCTGATTTGTCAGACGAGATAGCTCACCACAATTCCATTCATCTGATTTGTCAAGGAAGATAACTCACCACAATCATATTCATCTGATTTGTCAGGGGAGATAACTCACCAAAATTTCATTCATCTGAATGTCAGGGGAGATAACTCACCACAGTCTCATTTAACTGCTTTGTTAGGGGAGATAACTCACCACAATCTAATTCAACTGAATTGTTAGGAGATAACTCACCACAATCTCATTCATCTGATTTATCAGGCTTAAAATTGGGCTATAGCTATTTTTGTATTTGGGTTGCTGTCTCATTGCCTTATACCCCACATCTTCTAAGGGGAGGTAATCTCATTCATCAGATATTGATAGGGGAGGTAACTCACCATAATATCATTAATTGATTAGTCAGGGGAGATAACTCACCATAATCTCATTCAAATGAATTGTCAGAGGAAATAACTCACCACAATCATATTCATCTGAATTGTTAGGGGAGATAATTCACCATAATCTCATTCATCTGATTTTTCAGGGAGGTAACTCGCCAGAATCTCATTTATCTGATTAGTCAGGGAAGATAACTCACCACAATCTCGCTCATCTGATTTGTCAGGACATGCTGCCAATGCATTACATCTTTCTGTTCCAGGTACACAAGTTCCATCTTGACAGGTAAACTGCTCAGCAGAACATTTAGCTACAAAAAGTAAAATAGGTTTATAGCATCTCATAAAAACTATACCTTCATATTGGAAATTAGTTTTATTTATATACAGCAATATGTTGTGAAAAATTTGCCAGTGATCATCCATTATGAATTGATTTGAAAATTGAAAAAAAATTGAAAAAATAGAAGCACTTACAACAATTTTGTTCATCCCAGTTGTCTGAACAATCAGCCTCGCCATCACACAACCACTCGGACATAATGCAGGAACCATCAGGACAGGTCTCTTGTCCAGTTAATGTACAATCTAGATTAAAAACTTTGATATACAATGGCTATCACAGCAAATAATACTGTCAACATATTTTGCAATGCTTTTAAAATTGTTAAAAAGGCCAAGGGATAGGTCATGCAAATATGAAAACTCACATTTTAAAATAAGACACTATTTTTGTACAGCATTTCCTAAAATCGTAATTATTAAATCTCCTGTTTTTGTCCTTTGTTCCACAATCACAATAATACATGCAATCACAAATTTCTAAGTATACGACATCTCAGTCAGTAATTTTTATTCAGTCATGTATTAAATTCTGGTGAACAATAGTTCCAGCAACAGCAATAAGCCCTGTTCTAGACCAAGTTATTTTTGTTGGCAAAACCAACTAAAAAAGATGTTATGGTAAAATCATATCATTTAGTGTTTGCAGTATAACAAAATATCATTATGATTGTTGCAGCTATATTTATAAACAGGTATGTGTCAACCACATTCTAAGTCTTAAATTATTGTAAACATTTGTCTAATATAGAAAACCTTTAAATGATTTTGTTTTTTGGGTTGCTGTCTCCAAGACAAGGAATTGACATAAGACCTGTATCTCCTTTTATTCATTATATTACTAAAGTACTTACTTGGCAGCTGTGTATCTGAATCCATGGGAACACAATCAGTTTCTGGCAGATTAGTACAATTAAAAATGCCTTCGAATTGACATTCCTTCACAACCACTGAAAATATAAACTGAATTTGTCAGAGAGGTATTCAAGTTTTCAAAGCTAATAGTTATATAAGATTGTTTTATTGATTGCTGGTATTTAATGCCACTTTCATCACTCTTTGCAATATCATGTTAGTCAATCTATATTGTTGGAGGAAGCTTGATTACCAGGAGAGACCTTCTACAGGAAAATTAGCAATCATAGTCAATTTGGATCAGAGTCAAACTTACCTTGCCAGGAGCAGGGTTCAACTGTATAAGATAGCAAGTTTTAAATATTGCTTCTGAGATGCTAAAACCTCCTTGATGAATGCTTCATACTTTACAAACTGAATTTAAGATTGATTTCGTGTGATAGTTTTCTTCTTCGTGGATGCCAATTTTCACACTTTGTGAAAACATCAATTTTAAGTTCATAATAAAAAAAGGTAAAATCTTAACTGTCCATTTCTTTATTTTGTTTGGTATGAATTTTTGTGCATTAAGGAAAAGTATTTTGTGCACATGATGTTTTGTGGTCTCAACAAACTATCCTTGAAACACTATAGGAAATTGCATTCTGTAGAATATTTAAATTACTGATGCATCTCTACCTATAAAATCCATCAAAATAAGAACCATTGAATAGCTATGGATCAATTTGGTATTTGATGGTTGAGGGGAACCTACAAATCCATAAATATTTGTATCCCATGAACATGATAAATGTCAATGTACCGCAAAAAAAGAATGACCCCCTCTCAAGTCACCTTCCTACAAACTTCTACCAAGAATCTTTGCTCTGCTTCAGAAAAATTTCAGCACAAAATAAGGTCATTTGTGTACTGATACAGTACTGTATATACCCCCCCCCCTCCCTTTACACTCACCTTCACACAAACTACGACATGGAAGCTATTTAACATCTTTGTCACTCTGGTGGAATGGTATAAAAATGACCCCCTCTACACTCACCTTCACACAACCTACGACACGGAAGCTTTTTAACACCTTTATCACAGTGATGGAATGCTCCACTACAGAAATACTTCAGTGAATGACTTGAGCATTGCGAATCTATAATCCCTTGGTATGCTGACATAACCTGGACGGCCAAGGCATGGTTTTTACTTCCCCACATGCCAGGGAATATTGTTGAGTTACTGAACTGTTGACACTCTTTGTACTCCACTTTTTCACACAAATCTAGAACAGAAACAAAAATCCAGCTTCTTGCTAATTTCTATTAAAGTGCATAAAATAGCAAAAATACGTAAGAATTCTATTCCTTTTGAAAAAAATAATAAAGACTGATCTATTGCATTAAAATAATTAAGTTATTAAGTTGTATTTTGAAGGAAGTTGTACATTTCTAATTTTTGATTGTATTATCATAAACCTTCTCAAATTATAAACCGAAAATCTAAATTAAACATAAAATATTCAGATGGCATCCAGTTACTTTGGTTTGATCTTAGGTTTTACGGAACCAGTTCATTTCAGTTTTTAACTTTTACTTAATATGTTGTAACCCCTTTGAACTATCCCCTAATTACTGTGGATTCATTTTTATTCCAATTTTTTGTGGATCACATGGGTATAAATGAACAAGGATTGGAAATATTCAAAGAAGTACAAATTCTAATTGGGCTTGAATGCAGTCTTTGGCAAAACAACAAAATGTTCCTCAAACTACGAAAAGTGGTACAAATGAAAAAAAAGGAATCCCCAATATTCTTTAAACTTTTTACCTATAAATCCATATGTTTTGCAATATTTTTCAATACTTATGTCTCAAATATACTTTATAATAATTTTGAATTTCTTTTTGTATCTGGTACATTTTTTTATTCAGTTTCTTTGTAAAAAAATCTAGAGACCTTTTTCCAGCCAAAAGTTATAATTTTTCAAATTCTTGTATTTCGAAGAAAAAAAAACACAAAAAACTATTTTTTTCATTCATTTGATATATGTTAAATATCAAACCTATACTCCAATTTCGAGTTCTGTAGTTTAACTCTAACTTATCTCACTTTTTGCACCAATTGATCTAAATTAATGATGTTTGCAAAGAAATTGTTTTGGTCTGTGGCATGAAATACTTTCTGTGATGCCAAAAAATAAAGTGAAAATCTTTTTTTTTCCTTCAATGGCGAGCAAATTCAATACTGGATATCAATGATACAAGGTGATGTCTTTCAAAATATACCCCCACTCCATAAAATGAAATGCGAAATGGGTATAAAAAAATCATAGTAGACTAGAGGAAAAAGTTTTTCCTTGGATACCTGATTTGGTAGTTTTGCCATATCACATCACCTTTCTTCACAATCAGGGGCTCTTTTTGGGATGGGAATAAAGTTCTATTTTTGTGTTGACATCTTAATATCTTTAGTTGTAGCAATTTTTAGTTCAAGTATAAAATAATATAAGATAAATTGGCTCTTCACAAGTTTCTAAGCCTCATACAAAAAAACTGATATATTTCTGACATTGACCCAACATTGTATATTTACCTGTAGTTACAGTAGTTGTTGATGGTGTGGTGGATGGTGTAATGGATGGCTGTGGTGCCGACGGTAGTGGTTCAACACAGTCTTGTTCTGGATGGAACCCACTGTTACAGCTTTCCTCACTGGCAAGTCGCACAGCAGAACCACATTCTTTTGAAGCAGCTATAAAACGAAAAGAAAAATTGTAAATGATGGCTAAATGTGTTGGTATTTAACATCCAGTGGCAAATTTTACATTTATTTCAGGAAAAGAACATTTTAATGTAATATGAATATGAATCCTGCTTTGTAATCAACTGACAACCTAAGCCAGATTTTAAATGTGCTAAATCAAACGGGAACGTCCACTGGAAGCATTTACCCAAACCTATACACATTATTGCAACTCCAAGCAGACCAGTCTTTGCTCTTACTTTCTTTGGTTTAACCCAGCTGGGATCAAACCAACGACCTCCACCACTAGAGGCAAACCATTTCGGGGCCGTACAGTGACCTATAGTTGTTAATTTCTGTGTCACTTGGTCTCTTGTGGAGAGTTGTCTCATTGGCAATCATACCACATCTTATTATTTTTATACTTATAAATGCTACCACAACACAATGAAGAAGCATCCCATTCACCAAATGATTCTATAAACAAATGATAAAACCTTTAAACTTCTGTTTAATTACATAAAATTGGTACCCTATGAAAAACCTATTTACCAGTTATTCAAAAAAGGATTTTTAACCAAAGAAAATTCTTATGCATTTATAGTGTTGTTAGTATGATGTCTTATTTATCTTGGATCTGCTTACCCTTCCATAGCAACCACGATCACACTCTGTTTTTTGGTGGAGTTCGTGTTGCTCAGTCTTTAGTTTTGTATGTTGTGTTTTGTAAACATTTGTTTGTGTTTTGGTCTTTTTTCATATTTAGCCATGGTGTTGTCAGTTTATTTTCGACTTATGAGTTTGAATGTCCCTTTGATATTTTTCGCCTCCATTTTGCACAGAGTGATGACACTTTAAAATAACTTTCATTGATATACTGTGGATGCCCTATTATTAATGGGATACCAATTTTCATTGATTTCGTTGAATAGGTAAACCACGAATTTAGATGTTCCACAAAGTACTTTTTTTTATATGCATGTAAAAAGACTTTGGCAAAACTACAAATTGAAATATCCAAGAAAATACCATTTTTCCTCAATCCAAAAATAAAACACAGTTAATCATCATATCTTACCTAAACACAGATTTTTACATGGAAACTGTGTATGTCCCTGATAACAACGCGGGAAAAATGATGAACAATAGAACAGTGTAGCATTATCTGAACAGCTATCATTGATATAACTATTAAAGGTTTTTAGTGCTTCCCCCTGACTAAATTGGCTGTAGAAATTAGGAAAGGCTGTCGTAGTTAAACCAACTGGATGACAAACATCGGCTTGTACAGCTTCACACTTCTCTAAAAGTAAAAATAATGGTCATATCATGACTTGACATAAAAGAAATCCTTGTCTTAACTCCTTCATGAAATATTGTGAGAGAATTCTTTGATTTTCATGTTAAATAGCAGAAGGAATTCATGTATTTTAAGATATCCCTAGGTCAATTTAATTATATAATGAGATATGTTGTTCTTTACAAATATATTATTAATGAATTCACTTCTTCTTTCTGGTTCTGTCACTTCAATCAACAGAAAAGACATGAAAATTCAACCGGAGTTGGCCTAAAAATTATATAAAACATTTAATAATCCAAATATTTCTATTCCTTTTAATACACATTAAACTGAAAACGAGACATTTTTGGTTATTTTTGTTGTTGGATTAGCTTTAGCCCGAGGTGAATAACCCTAAGCAGGGTTGACAATTTTGGATATCTCCCAACTCATAGGGCCATAACTGTTTTATTATTCGAACAAATATTGGCATTCAATACAAGGAATTGACATAAGACCTGTATCTCCTTTTATTCATTATATTACTAAAGTACTTACTTGGCAGCTGTGTATCTGAATCCATGGGAACACAATCAGTTTCTGGCAGATTAGTACAATTAAAAATGCCTTCGAATTGACATTCCTTCACAACCACTGAAAATATAAACTGAATTTGTCAGAGAGGTATTCAAGTTTTCAAAGCTAATAATTATATAAGATTGTTTTATTGATTGCTGGTATTTAATGCCACTTTCATCACTCTTTGCAATATCATGTTAGTCAATCTATATTGTTGGAGGAAGCCCGATTACCAGGAGAGACCTTCTACAGGAAACTTAGCAATCATAGTCAATTTGGATCAGAGTCAAACTTACCTTGCCAGGTGCAGGGTTCAACTGTATAAGATAGCAAGTTTTAAATATTGCTTCTGAGATGCTAAAACCTCCTTGATGAATGCTTCATACTTTACAAACTGAATTTAAGATTGATTTCGTGTGATAGTTTTTTTCTTCGTGGGTGCCAATTTTCACAGTTTGTGAAAACATCATCAATTTTAAGTTCATAATAAAAAAAGGTAAAATCTTAACTGTCTATTTCTTTATTTTGTTTGGTATGAATTTTTGTGCATTAAGGAAAAGTATTTTGTGCACATGATGTTTTGTGGTCTCAACAAACTCTCTGAGAAACACTATAGGAAATGGCATTCTGTAGAATATTTAAATTACTGGTGCATCTCTACCTATAAAATCCATGAAAATAAGAACCATTGAATAGTTATGGATCAATTTGGTATTTGATGGTTGAGGGGAACCTACAAATCCATAAATATTTGTACCCCATAAACATAATAAATGTCAATGTACCGCAAAAAAGAATGACCCCCTCTCAAGTCACCTTCCTACAAACTTCTACCAAGAATCTTTGCTCCACTTCAGAAAAATTTCAGCACAAAATAAGGTCAGTTGTGTACTGATACAGTACTGTATATAACCCCCTCTACATTCACCTTCACACAAACTACGACAAGGAAGCTATTTAACACCTTTGTCACTGTGATGGAATGGTATAAAAATGACCCCCTTTACACTCACCTTCACACAACCTACGACACGGAAGCTTTTTAACACCTTTATCACAGTGATGGAATGCTCCACTACAGAAATACTTCAATGAATGACTTGAGCATTGCGAATCTATAATTCCTTGGTATGCTGACATAACCTGGACAGCCAAGGCATGGTTTTCACTTCCCCACATGCCAGGGAATATTGTAGAGTTACTGAACTGTTGACACTCTGTGTACTCCACTTTTTCACACAACTCTAGAACAGAAACAAAAATCCAGCTTCTTGCTAATTTCTATTAAAGTGCATAAAATAGCAAAAATACGTAAGAATTCTATTCCTTTTGAAAAAATAATAAAGACTGATCTATTGCATTACAATAATTAAGTTATTAAGTTGTATTTTGAAGGAAGTTGTACATTTCTAATTTTTGATTGTATTATCATAAACCTTCTCAAAGTATAAACCAAAAATCTAAAATTAAACATAAAATATTCAGATGGCATCCAGTTACTTTGGTTTGATCTTAGGTTTTACGGAACCAGTTCATTTAAGTTTTCAACTTTTACTTAATATGTTGTAACCCCTTTGAACTATCCCCTAATTACTGTGGATTAATTTTTGTTCCAATTTTTTGTGGATCACATGGGTATAAATGAACAAGGATTGGAAATATTCAAAGAAGTACAAATTCTCTTTGGGCTTGTATGCAGTCTTTGGCAAAACAACAAAAGCAAATATCCATGACAAAAAAATGTTCCTCAATCTACGAAAAGTGGTACAAAAGGAAAAAATGAATCCCCAATATTCAACTTTTTACCTATAAATCCATATGTTTTGCAATATTTTTCATAACTTATGTCTCAAATATACTTCATAATAATTTTGAATTTCTTTTTATATCTAGTACATTTTTATTGTTTATATAAAAATCTAGAGACCTTTTTCCAGCCAAAAGTTATAATTTTTCAAATTCTTATATTTTGAAGAAAAAAAAAACACAAGAAACTATTTTTTTCATTCATTTGATATATGTTACATATTACACCTATACTCCAATTTCGAGTTCCGTAGTTTAACTCTAACTTACCTCTCTTTTTGCACCAATTGATCTAAACTAATGATGTTTGCAAAGAAATTGTTTTGGTCTGTGGCATGAAATACTTTCTGTGATGCCAAAAAATAAAGTGAAAATCTTTTTTTTTCCTTCATTGGCGAGCAAATTCGATACTGGATATCAATGATACAAGGTGATGTCTTTCAAAATATACCCCCACTCCATAAAATGAAATGCGAAATGGGTATAAAAAAATCATAGTAGACTAGAGGAAAAAGTTTTTCCTTGGATACCTGATTTGGTAGTTTTGCCATATTACATCACCTTTCTTCACAATCAGGGGCTCTTTTTGGCATGGGAAATAAGTTCTATTTTTGTGTTGACATCTTAATATCTTTAGTTGTAGCAATTTTTAGTTCAAGTATAAAAATAATATAAGATAAATTGGCTCTTCACTAGTTTCTAAGCCTCATACAAAAAAATTGATATATTTCTGACATTGACCCAACATTGTATATTTACCTGTAGTTACAGTAGTTGTTGATGGTGTGGTGGATGGTGTGATGGATGGCTGTGGTGCCGACGGTAATGGTTCAACACAGTCTTGTTCTGGATAGAACCCACTGTTACAGCTTTCCTCACTGGCAAGTCGCACAGCAGAACCACATTCTTTTGAAGCAGCTATAAAACGAAAAGAAAAATTGTAAATGATGGCTAAATGTGTTGGTAATAAACATCCAGTGGCAAATTTTACATTTATTTCAGGAAAAGAACATTTTAATGTAATATGAATACGAATCCTGCTTTGTAATCAACTGACAACCTAAGCCAGATTTTAAATGTTCTAAATCAAATTGGAACAGTCTGCTGGAAGCCTATACCTAAACCTAAACACATTATTGCAACTCCAAGCAGACCAGTCTTTGCTCTTACTTCAAAATGCTCTAATGTATGTTTAGTGGAATACTAATTTTCAAGTCTTTGGTTTAACCCAGCTGGGATCAAACCAACGACCTCCACCACTAGAGGCAAACCATTCCGGGGCCTTTTATAGCTGACTATGCGGTATGGGCTTTGCTCATTGTTGAAGGATGTACGGTGACCTATAGTTGTTAATTTCTGTGTCATTTGGTCTCTTGTGGAGAGCTGTCTCATTGGCAATCATACCACATCTTATTATTTTTATAATTATAAATGCTACCACAAGACAATGAAGAAGCATCCCATTCACCAAATGATTCTATAAACAAATGATAAAACCTTCAAACTTCTGTTTAATTACATAAAATTGGTACCCTATGAAAAACCTATTTACCAGTTATTCAAAAAAGGATTTTTAACCAAGGAAAATTCTTGTGTATTTATAGTGTTGTTAGTATGTTGTCTTATTTATCTTGGATCTGCTTACCCTACCATAGCAACCACGATCACACTCTGTTTTTTGGTGGAGTTCGTGTTGCTCAGTCTTTAGTTTTGTATGTTGTGTTTTGTAAACATTTGTTTGTGTTTTGGTCTTTTTCCATATTTAGCCATGGTGTTGTCAGTTTATTTTCGACTTATGAGTTTGAATGTCCCTTTGATATTTTTCGCCTCCATTTTGCACAGAGTGATGACACTTTAAAATAACTTTCATTGATAAACTGTGGATGCCCTATTATTAATGGGATACCAATTTTCATTGATTTCGTTGTATAGGTAAACCACGAAATTTAGATGTTCCACAAAGTACTTTTTTTATATGCATGTAAGAAGACTTTGGCAAAACTACAAATTGAAATATCCAAGAAAATACCATTTTTCCTCAATCCAAAAATAAAACACAGTTAATCATCATATCTTACCTAAACACAGATTTTTACATGGAAACTGTTTATGTCCCTGATCACAACGCGGGAAAAATGATGAACAATAGAACAGTGTAGCATTATCTGAACAACTATCATTGATATAACTATTAAAGGTCTCTAGTGCTTTCTCCTGACTAAATTGGCTGTAGAAATTAGGAAAGGCTGTCTTAGTTAAACCAACTGGATGACAAACATCGGCTTGTACAGCTTCACACTTCTCTAAAAGTAAAAATAATGATCATATCATGACTTGACATAAAAGAAATCCTTGTCTTAACTCCTTCATGAAATATTGTGAGAGAATTCTTTGATTTTCATGTTAAATAGCAGAAGGAATTCATGTATTTTAAGATATCCCTATGTCAATTTAATTATATAATGAGATATGTTGTTCTTTACAAATATATTATTATTGAATTCACTTCCTCTTTCTGGTTCTGTCACTTCAATCAACAGAAAAGATATGAAAATTCAACCGGAGTTGGCCTATAAATTATATAAATCATTTAATAATCCAAATATTTCTATTCCTTTTAATACACATTAAACTGAAAACGAGACATTTTTGGTTATTTTTGTTGTTGGGTTGGCTTTAGCCCAAGGTGAATAACCCTACGCAGGGTTGACAATTTTGGATATCTCCCAACTCATAGGGCCATAACTGTTTTATTATTCGAACAAATATTGGCATTCAATTTGGCCTGAGGAAAAAGAATGGGTTGGTACAATCTGTCAAGGTTATTCACCGGCCCTGCCGATTTGGACAAAACAATCCGAATTAATTCACATCACATGATCTTCTATTAGCCAATAGATTTATTCAATTATACCATGAGTTATAATAATGCTGATTATTCTGCTGTTGGCTGTGAACCTAAAGGATGAACACAATATTGATCTACAAACTGACATGGCCTTACCTGTTGAAGTGGTAGTTTCTAATGGCTGTGTTGATGTTTCTGTTGGTGTCGGAGGTGAGGGTAATGGACGAACACAGTATCGATCGTTAAACTGATTACAGTCATCCATCGTGAAAAGCTGTAACGCATTGTCACCACATTCTCTCATGGCCGCTGATAAAATTAATTGTTTTTAATGAAATCTTTAAAAGCTTCAACAATATATAGTTATTCTTACATACATACATGATATACTTATTGCCTACCGGTATTTCAAAAGAATTTTTGAATGAGTCATATAATGAAGGGGTTTTTCAATTGTCATAAGTATCATCCAGTTTTCTTTTCCTTGAATGTGACATTGTCGAATAAAGTTTGTCAATGAATTTGTACTTACATGAGCAAAACGATGGGTGCCATATGTAGAGCATGGTCTGCTTACCCTTCTTGAGCACCTGAGATTAACCCCAATTTTTGGTGGGGTTTGTGTTGTTCAGTGTTTAGTTTTTATGTAGTGTTTGTAGACTCTTGTCTTTTTGCTGTTTTACATTTTTTGTAATTATTTTGTCTGTCTCTCTACAACTTATGAGTTTAGATTCGTACTTTGGTGTCTTCTGCCTCTTTTTCTGACATACAATTAAAAATTACAACACATTCATGGTGAAAGGTTGAGTAATTACAAAATAAGTTTATTGTTACATTTTGTGTGCAATGAAATATCATGATTTCTCAGTCCAATAAAAACTGTTATTTCATATTCACCACTTTGATGTCACACAGCATACAGAAGTTGTTGTTAAGACATTGGTAATTAAATCCTAACAGCAAATATGAACTTTATGGAACATCATATGCTGACTTCTAAATGTCATTTGTGTGTTCTTGGTTAGCTGTCTCAATAACAGTCATCCTACATGATTAATACTTATATCTCTTATATATTACCTAAACCCTGTAATAGTAGACATTAAATTGAAAGTCCTTCATATATGGTTATTTGGTGTCGGGTTTTGTTTATGGTTTTGGCCTTAGATTGGGCCGTTAAATCTTTGCTGTGCTCATTATTTGTATTTTGTGCTCTTGTACAATGCATTTAAATGAACAGTCAAATGTAAGGTAAATTTCGAGTAAAACTGTTAACCATAAAAATTAGACGCACACAAAAATTTCTGAATATATGGTATTACCTAAACACAAGTCCTTGCAAGGTTTTTCCAATGCTCCTTTGTCACACCTGGGGAATAATGCTGAACAGTAAAACAAAGTAGCATTCTCTGAACATGTGTCATTGATGTAATAGTTAAAAACCTGCAACGCTAAGTCCTGAGATTCCTGGGTAAAGTGATTAGGAAATGTTGTCTGGTTTATACCAACTTGTTGACACTGAACTGCCTGAACATCTTCACAAAGTGCTGGAAATAAAATAATATTGATTTTATGCTTTACCATTAAGATTTCAGACACTGTATTCTATGAGATTGTCTTTAAAATTAGATGAAGAACCGAGAGAAAACTGCTGTTCTTTTGTTTTTAGTTTTGTTGAATGTTGGAAAGGGTTTTGAGTCATTAAAATCTCACCATATTAAATATTTTTTGTCAATTTTTATGCTAATTTGGCTAAGTAAGTTACATCCACATAAAAAAAAAAACAATTGGTTAGGTTTTCAGATGTATCTTGTGACTTTTATATTTCTTAAAGATGTATAGAAGTTATTATAAGGCCACTTTTTGGCCCCTTGAATTCTAAAATTCAAAAAGCATTAAAAATCTACCAAATAACATCTTTCAGATATTCATAGGAGCTTAATCTGTCGGACAGAAGTATTTAAATTTTTGAATTATCCTTACATTAGGGCTTTAAACTTCTCAGATTTAATGCAAAACATATTAGGTATAAGCTAAGGTGTTACCATTAAAGATGTTCTGCTACAAAATGTATTTTACAAAGATGTAAATGTGTGTAAAATATCTTTTAGGGGAAAGCCCTTGCTCATATATATTTTGACCAAAACTATGCATGAAATAGCCACTTCAGGTCAAATGCTTAAATTTGACATGTTTATGATATAATGGTGACATCACTAGTGACCTTCCTGCACTACAGTTTCCAGATCAAAGCAACTAGTTCATTTATCAACAAATGAAACTAACATTTTTTAAAGGCTTTGATATGTTTACATGTTTACTATTTTTGCAATTTCAGGGGCCAAATAAAAGCTCTTTTCATACCTCCTCGTTTATGCTTTGCTATATCAAATCTATGTCTTGTCTACTTATGACATAATCTTTCATTAATTGTGGTGACTTTAAATGCATGGTATATACACATACCTTCAAGAGAGGTGGAGAAATTGCACCACCTCCTCAACTGTTCAGTTTCCTATTATTTTACATTTATTTCAACCATATAATTGATAATTTAATGCCAACCTTTAGGTGTTGTTGATACTGGTTCAGTTGTTACTGTTGTAGTTGGTTCTGTAGTTGTCATGGTAGTTGTTGAAGAATCTGTTGTCATGGTAGTTGAAGTTGCTTCTGTTGTCATGGAAGTTGTTTGTTCTGTTGTCATGGTTGTTGTTTCTATACTTGTAGAAGCCTCCATAGTTGTCATGATAGTGGTTGATTCTGTTGTTGTTGTTGTTGGCATTGCTACAATAATAAAATTGTTTGAATTTTTTATTGATTTTTGCACATAAAACTAAGGACAAGAGTCATTAAACTTCTTATAATCCAAATTATTACATAATTTTAAAGAGTGCACATGCTGAAATGTCGCCTGCTTTACTGAACATGTATGAAAAGAGTTAAGGTGAGATGAACCCTGCCAGAGAGACATTTACAACTTTCAATCATTCCATACACCAACTATTGCTAACCTTATGCTCATAGGTCAGGTAAACCCTGTCTGACAGCCATGAAGACCTTACAAGGATCCTATATGCTAAATATAGTTATCCTATTACTGGATAACTACTGCTATTTTGTAATTTATTATGTATATCAATGGTGATTTCAAATAATTTTTTATGAATATCTTTTAAATGCTGTAAAAGCAGAAATTTTTGTTGTGGTTTTAATTCTGTTGATAGATATCACCTTAGAAATTATAACTCCAACGAAATTTTAACCAACAAAGAAGATTACTCTCACATAAAGGAAACCATGAAAAGTAATCCCAATGAAATGAAATTGAGAGATAAAACCACAAAATTATACGATTCAATGAAAATGAATGTTTCTACAGTATACTACAAACCATATTTTAACTATGGCTTCAGGATTTAATCCTTTTAGATTTTGATTGGCTGTTACAGCTTTGTCGCAAGATATTGAGGTGTTGATTCCTATTTTTAGATATTTAAAAAAAAATGTTTAATATTATTTTTCTATCTGCCATTTTCAGTATACCTATATAAATACAGTTGAACATATGATTCTTTCTGAACAAATCTAACAAGTTAGAATATACAAAATAATAATATCTATATATAGAATATACAAACTTACTGAGACATAAGTTACGATCGGTAGAATCCTCAAACTGAGAACAATCAATTGAGACTGAACAATCTGTATTGTATTCTGAAACATAAAATGTCTGTGATATAGTAGAGTTTACTATTGGTAGTTCAATGATTTCCTAAATATGTATGCAATATCTGAACAATATATTTATTTAACTAATCAAACAATGCTAAGTTTGTTTCATCACTGAAATATATATTTTTAGTTTAGTTTAGTTTAAACATTATTTTATTCAAATAAATTGAATTGGATTGGGCAACAGGCATAGCCTATGTAAGCCCTCTCCACAAAACAAGGTACAATATATTACATTCAAACAAAGCAACACATATACAAACATAATGGCAACACAGAATTAAGAGGTATTTTTGGAAAATTAATTCTGTGTTGCCATTATATTTTTAGTTGTTGAAAACCAGAATGGTTTACTTATCTATTCATTTATGATTAGTTAAAGACAAAATTCAAAATTTACTTGAAGATCATTCATTTTGTATTGAAAACTTAATTTCCTAGTTTTAATGGTTGTTGTTATAGATCAAAGCAACCATAAAATAACTGATTGCTGACTTACAATTATTATTTTCATTTTATCCATAAACGGCAAGATGCTGAGTCTGATAATAAATAAAAAGTTATGGCTCTTCCTTCAAAATAAATCACAGAGGTAAGTTTTACTTAAGACATGGGAATGGTCCTTTATGGTTGCAGTTCCATTTGATGTACTGTAAATTCAGTCCATTTGTTGCACTGTAAATTCAGAAATTATTGTGTGCGTTTATTATTGTTTTTTTTTAATAATGGAAAAAAATGTGAGATTAATAATTGTGATTTCAGGAAAATAGGCATGCAGATATATGTATCTGATATCAGAATGCGAGTTATTATTGCAACACTCACCCAGCGGCATTATTCGCAATAATAAAAACCTCTCAATTTTTTCTGAATTTACTGTATGTCAAATCAGTCAATGAAATTATGTTTTTGTGTGGATTTTGGAAGTCCGGTCTTTCCATCTCTTTATCAGTTTTTAATCGATGAATACCGTAATTATACTTACGCTGACAAACACTTCTACATGGCAGTAATTGTCTTGCTTTGTGACAACTTGGAAAATTAAGTCCACAAAGAAATAATGAGGCAAGATTAGAACAACCACTGTCTATCACAGGCTGTAAATCATTCTGGAAGTAGGTCACTGCTTCCTCATAAGATTTATGATCATAAAAGTTCGGGAAACTTGTTGCATTATAAAATGATGAACACACATTAAAATCCAATGACACACATTTACCTGAAAAATACAATGTACACAAAAAATGCATAATAAAACGCAATCTTTACATTTATGTCTAATATTATGTGATTTTTTTATTTCATGGTGCAGATCAAACTATTTTGTTTGATTAAAAATTCATGTATTTTTTTTCTTAGTCTTATTGTTATTGTTGCTTTAAAAAACAACTGCTAAAAAATATGAAACACATTTTACCCAGCCACTTGATTAAATTTGGAGCTAAAATTTCGCAATTTCAAGGTTCTTAACTGTTTGTGAAGTTTGATGTTCACACTGTTTCCTCCTGGGATACATTTTGTGCTTTTACGGCTTTTTGGAAATTATCGAAAATAAACATCTCATGAAAAAAATTTCACATACATTTTTTTTGTCTCTGTTGATTTTATTCACATCTATCTAGACCGAAGACAATTTAGGGCTTAACATATGATGTATATGCCTTTCCTAGTGCCTTCACAAAGTAACTAAGCAACTTGAAACACATACAGTATTTCAAAGAATTTTTTTTTTATTTTGAATCCATTTTTGTAATAGTCAATGTAAAGATATTGACAAATATAATGTCTACCCATTTTAATGACTGTATAGCATGACATGAAATAATTATTTCTTATTTATAAACCCTAAATTTAATGTGTGCATTCATCAATGTGAATCTTTCCACTGACATTTAAGCCAATTTATTTAATGTGAAATCTGTGCATGTTTTATTTAAATATTACATAGAAAAATAGAAATATAAGTTCCATCAGCTTCAATGTATTTACTTCATATAAATAACAACAATATATTATTTTCAGAATTTACAATATTTAGATAATGCAACTGCTGAGGTTTGCACAACTTACCACTAACATAAATCTGTCTTGTATCTATGAGTAGAGATGTTTTTCCTAATGAAGACTCTAATCGTATAATATCCTCTATACCATTGGATAAATCAAAAACATCGTAAAATAATGTCTCAGAAAAGACATCTGGTCTAAATGAGATCTCGGAATGGACAAAGATACTGCCAGGGCTAAAAGTTAAATAAAAAACATGTCAAACATATTGTGGTCTTAGTGGACAATACATATATCAATACTACTATCTAGCCCCCAAAAATTGGTAAGTTTCATAAAAATAGAATTTGGATTAACAGTTAAATAGAGTTTTAAAATGTCAGTGACAAGCTCTTGATCTGATTACAGACCAAACAGTTGTGTCTTTTAGTTTCTTTTTCCATGGTAAAATAAATGAAATTGATTTCTTTTTTGTGATCTATTGATCTCAAGTTCATCTGTTTCACTTTCACGTGTCTAATTTCAAGTAACTCAATTCCATGTGGCTTAATTTCAAGTGGCTCAATTCCATGTGGCTTAATTTCAAGTAACTCAATTCCATGTGGCTTAATTTCAAGTGGCTCAATTCCATGGAGCTCAATTTTTAGTGGCTCAAATTTAAGTGGCTCAATTTCAGGTCATTAAATTTCATGTGGCTCAAATCCAGGTCATTCAATTTGAAAAAAAATGGTCTAACCAACAATTTAAATAATTTTCATGATTGTAACCTGAATCACAACATATTGTTTGCCTTACCTGAAATCCAGTACCCTGACACCAAGATAAAATTGTCTCACCTGAAATCCAGTACCCTGACACCATGAAATCCAGTACCCTGACACCAAGATAAAATTATCTCACCTGAAATCCAGTACCCTGACACCAAGATAAAATTGTCTCACCTGAAATTCAGTACCCTGACACCAAGATAAAATTATCTCACCTGAAATCCAGTACCCTGACACCAAGATAAAATTGTCTCACCTGAAATTCAGTACCCTGACACCAAGATAAAATTGTCTCACCTGAAATCCAGTACCCTGACACCAAGATAAAATTATCTCACCTGAAATCCAGTACCCTGACACCAAGATAAAATTATCTCACCTGAAATCCAGTACCCTGACACCAAGATAAAATTGTGAAACATTACTATTTCGCATGAGATTGTCAATCTGAAAAGACACATAATTTAAAGATTACATATGGCAAAGGTTTTCAGAATAAAACTTTTCTTTGATATATTGATTATTTTCCTAGTATTGTGGTAGTGTTGTCTAGCATACATCATTTAAATATACCCATTACATCTATTTTCCTAGTATTGTGGTAGTGTTGTCTAGCATACATCCCCTATACATCATATTTCCATAAGTATTGTAAATGTGATGAAATATCAATTTATAACATTGTTTATTTACAATTCATATGAGAATTGAATTTTCTATTGACTTTTTAAAATACATTTGTTAAAAGTAGCTGAACTAATAATTTAAAAAACACTCAAATAAATTGAACTGTAAACAGTTCTTCATTCCCCCATGTCTTCATAGTATTACAGCATTCATAAATAGCAACACAGCTCCTCAGCACAATGAAAATATTTGTTTGAAGACTAAATGGAATAAACGGGAAATACTGTAATCCAGTTTACTTGATTACTGTACATGTTGTTGAGAAAAAATTTTCAGTTAATTGAAAAAAATCTACCTGAAGTGTAGTGTATGTTATCTGTCTCTCTCTCTCAAATTTTCAGGAGACAAAAAAATGCATTTTCAATGGTAATGGGACTAATGTCACAATTTCATGTTAATGCTTGACCTTTTATAATTGTACATAGGTTTTGAAATAGCCAATTTTTGTAATTTATCAACTTCAAGAAGTCAATAAGCACAACATTTTAATTATGGTTGAATATATCTTTAGCTTTACATAAATTTACTTCTTGAAGTCATATTTTGATTCAAAAAGGGAGATAACCCATGAAACATATATTAAATCAAAAACCTCTACGAGTCAAAAGCAAAATTAGACTTATTCATGTCTGATTTCTGACTGATAAAGCTGTTAACTTTGCCAATTTGCCTTAATTTTCTCCCATGTTTCTAAGCAAATAGACTAGCATTGCAAATTTTACAATTTAGCAGTGATTGCTTTTAAAACTTTTTTGGCTAAAAAATTTCAAAACTGAATAAATATATTTATGTATACGTACCTCCTGTGTATAATTTTGTGACAAAGTTTTATAAAAATCAGAAGAAGAATTATATAATTGATTTGACCAATCATTCTTCAGCCTCACACTACTATCTAAAACAATGTTACCTAGAAAATAAAATTGAGTATAACATTCAGTGACTGACCAATCATTATTCAGCTTCACACTACTATCTAAAACAATGTTACCTAGAAATAAAATGGAGTATAATATTCAATAACTGACCAATCATTATTCAGCTTCACACTACTATCTAAAATAATTTTACCTAGAAATAAAATGGAGTATAACATTCAGTCACTATTATATATATGCCTGTGACACCATTAAATCAAGAGAGTTTATATGGTGTAAATTGTACTCAACATTTGTTGAAATGAAATACTGTAAATTCAGAAATTATTGGGAGGTTTTATTATTGCTAAAAATGCAACTGGGTGATTATCCCAATTATAAGAACTTGCATTCTGATATCTGATACATATATCTGTATGCAGATTTAGCTGAAATTGCAATAGTTAATCTCACATTATTGTCCATTCTCCAATAATCGCAATAATAAGTGAATGTTATAATTTTTGAATTTACAGTACTGTGATTACCAAGTCTATATTTAAAGTGATTTTTCATTTGTGAAATAAATCCTTTCTTTCCACTCCTCTAATGTTATTCAACAATAAGTGTTGTCAATAAAACTGTTTCAAAATGAAACAAGAACTCCTAGGGAAAGGTATAGTTTCCTCCTTTTTCTATTATATTTACATTAACAGTCAATGGAATATAAAAAATTAACTAATCAGATAATATTCAACTCTTGGCCAAATAACTAATTTACTTAAGAACCATGCACATTCACAAATTAATATGTTTTTCAGTAACTTATTATTTTTCAACAGTCAAATTCTTGGATGAGTTAATGTATAACTAAATGAACTATCTGAGCTCAACTGCCATTTATAACAAACAAATCTGCAGTGAATGACTATTTCATAGGATGGTTAAACAGGTGAAAATTATTTCGAACAGGTCTGGACATCTGTTCAATAACCATAAAGAACTGCTGGATTTCCTAGAAAACTTATGTTACTACTTTTCAAAAATCAAAATAAAAAAATAAAACCTCTAAGACCTGTTTCTCTGTAGTTTATTCAAAAATTTGCTTTTTTTAATTTATCAAAGGTTAAACTGTACATGTGTTGCATCAAAAATAACAAAAGGATTGACTAGCTAACTAAAGGACTGTCATTTTCAAAAAAACAAATCTGTTTTGAGGTTACAATGTATTGATATACCTGTAGCAACAAGTGTAGTATATAGTATTTATTTATATATTCTATGACATGTTTGTCCAAAATCTGGGACTACTACATGAAGTCATCAATAAGTCCCAGGCAAAATTAATGATAATAATAAACATAAAGTAATTCAAGGACATTATCCTTTTCATAGGATTGTTTTGAATTATATTTTTCAAGTGTAGTTTTATATTTCGGTGTAGATTCAGAAATGGTGATTCAGACATCAGACTCCATAAAAAATTTTACAAAATAAAATCAGAAGAGAATAAAAGAATTAACAAATAGGAAATGAATCATTACATTAAATGATCTGATTTCAATGACAATAGTTTTTATATGTAAATGTATGGTTTGTTAAGACCACAACTAACACGCAGAAACATGACAAGATAAACATTGCAATCGTAGTGAGAATAGATCATGTCATTCAAACACATGTTAAACAATGTAATAAACAAAACTCAAACAAGCTAATTGTCATCCCTGTAAATTAACACTCATCCTAAATGTATCAAGTTTAATTTTATATCTTTTAGGGACCGTTTAAAATTATCATGATAATATGAATACACTATTAAAGTTGTTTTTCTTGATTGTACTTTGTAACAAGGATGAACGATAATTCCTGCATATGAATTAGAAATTGTATCATAGTTGATATAACTCTGTTTAAAAACTTTTCCTTTAAAAGGTGCATGAGAAATGTATTTTTTCAAGTTAAGGGTACATGTATCTTAGTTTATCCAGCTTTGAATGAAAATCTCACTATTTTTTTTATTGGCCGAGAGCAAAACAATATGTTATTATATTACACTATTGACAAACTACTGATGGAATATTGACAACTGACAGACTTCTGCTGAACAATTGACATATTGACCGACTTATGACAGACCACTGACTGACTACTGACAAATTACTGACAAGACTACTGACTATTGACAGAATAATGATAGACTACAGACATATTACTGACAGACTACTGACATACTACTTACAGACTACTGACTGACTATTGACAGACTACAGACAGATTACTGACAGACTACTGACTGACTTCTGATGAAATACTAAAAAACTACTGTCATGCCTGTCAGTTCAAACACTGACTGATGGTGTTTCACTTTTGAAATACAACAATACTGCCAGGGAAGTAAGTCAGATTAAGCTCTCTAACATTCATGACAATTACACTAAGTGGAATGAACATTATGTTTTTTGATAATTGAAAAATTCAATCTGAGTCAACTTTTGTTTTTTTTTTTTATATTAACAGGAAATTCTGAATCATTCAGGAAAAATGTTTGATAATAAAAGTCTCTAACCTTTTAAGGCATCCTGGAAAAGCATTTTATATTATATATAGGAGTCTGTCATTACTTGGTAATCAAATTTGTTGTTTATAAATGTGACATGCCTTGTTAAATAAACACTACTGCTACCAGTTGTTAGGTTGGACAGATATTTATATTATTATGATACAGTCAAAGGAAAATTTTCACCGATGCTTTAGGAGAAAATAATCAACAAGAATTTTTTTGAATGCTGAAAAAATCTTATATCCTTGTCACCACACTTTGACTACAACTATGATATATATCTACCGGTATGCATTTCACAGATATAAATAATAACAAACTGTGCATGAAACATCCAGTCAAATACTAAAAGACAACTGCCAGACTAAAAGAACTAATTTGGCCAGTAATTCAAATTTGATACTCCTGATATCAGTTCATCTTATCTGCTTATTGAGAATTTGACTTATCTATAATCTCACATTTTGTAAGTGCTTTCCCGGACCCCCATTTTTCTCAGAAATTGTAATGGAAAACACCAAGAGGGATGAGCAAGGAATGACAGATTTGCCCAAACTGTCCTGAATTATTTTTTCAACTGCAAAACTGCGATGTACAATGTATTGTAAAACATGTTGTAAGAAAATACTGACTTCATGTTTACTTCATTGATAATACCATTCACACATACATGTATATATGATATACAGATATATGGTACCCAGGGAAGGCACTTTGAAAATGGGTTAATTATCCTTAGAGGCAATTTTATAATTTCAGAGTATGAAGCATTCCTGTGTCCTTCAGATGTTTATTAAAAATAAATACATTGTATGTTAACCTTGGTTGATTGATTAATGGTACTTTGACAAGAACTTTATACATGTATAACTTACTTTGAGTTGTAGAGACAGTACTTTGTGTAGTTGTCTCAGGTGATTGATCTGAAACAAGCAGAATAGGTTAGTATAGCATATACTTCAAAGCTTTTATTAATAAATATATTGATGAGGAGTTGGTAAGGTACTGGTATTTCTACAGTCCATTATAAGCATGATAAGTATCTTTCCTAGGGAATTAAAAGCATAAAATGTGTTGATCTATATGTTTTGTCAGAATAATTAATTAAAAGTAAATTGAATCTGATTTGGACATGGTAACAATTAACTGACAAATTACTCATTACATATAATTAGTAATATCCATAACCCTAGCTTGAAGAGCCTGTGGGCACAAAGACAATTTTTCGTGTTGGTTTATTTTTCGCCATTTGGCATTTCATGACAAAATAGACAAGCGCTGAATGTGAAAATAAAATAAAAAAATCACTGTATTGTCATGATTGTATTGTTAAAGATGTGAACAACATAAACTTGATTGACTAACACATAATACATAATCAATTAAAAATAAATAACATGAGAACTACAAACTTAAAAATACACATAATTCGGATAACTTTCAAGGAAGGTAAAATATGTACTTTGCAGCATGCTTAAAATTGAAGGTTTTTATCATTTCTTGTGATGGTATAAGAAAGCATTTTTTATGCATATTTGTGCAAATGTCCATGAAAATGTGATTAACTTTATTTTTACATTATATTGAAAATCTTGGGGTTATTACATCAATCAATAGATCATCGCTAAGTAACATTTTTAACATGTCACTGACTGCTATGATGTCAAAAGGTATGACATGTACTACATGTACTATTGTACATTTGTGTATTTGTATTTATATTGTACTTTCTCTGTAAACTTGTACTTAGTTTTTGGAGAATAACGTATCCAACTATCTATTAGCCAGTTTAATTATTATGAAACAGAGATCTCAATTAAATATGCACATTATTCTGATCTGTGTCTGACGACACAAAAGACTTTTATATATAATTTAATTTCACTTTTAGGGTGAAAACACTGAAAAGAGATTACTTATCAATTTCATGTATACTTAATTATAAACAGTATTATGTGTGAAACGTTTAAAGAACAATAAATCTTGCAATATGCAGGCAAATTTTCACGGGTCAAATATTTGCATTTTCTTTAGCTGCCATGAACATGATGAACAAACCGAAAATTAAACACACGCAAAAAAACCCAGATATATGGTAATGCTATTGGTTTCCATGTCTGTACAATGTATGTATATATATGACAGTCCTCTTCCTTACAATAATGATACAAGGAATAGAAAAATATAAGGATATATTTGTATTTTCGTGCGTGATGTTACTTCTTCATATACATGCAGTACAAATGTATATATCTTCCACTCTAATGTAATGCATGTGTTGGAATTTGATATAATAGTACTTAGACTTCAACAAAAAGTTGTATACATCTGTTTGTCAAATGTCTCACAAAAATAAAACGGACTTTGTCCTCTTTTAGTTTTAAAAAAGGTTACACCTGCATCATATAATTTAGCCATTTATGATTTAATGAGATGAAGAAACAAATCTGATCCCAAATCTCAACAGATATTAGCCCTTCCGTTTCAGGGAACAACATGGCGGTTAACTATGCTATAACGGGAAATTAAAGAATGAATTGTTGGGAGCGGTAGTCTATTTTGTTATTTTTCCATTTTTTAGCTATGAAAGTTTGCATCGTCTGTAACTTCCGGTTTATAAAATATTCAACCCAAAGACGGTAAAAAAATCCGGATTATTTCAGACAGGATTTTTCAGATCTTTTATAGTACTATTAAAATCTTTGTTTCAGATAATATTTCACTTACCTAAATTTAAAACATAAAACACTACTATCACAGCTATGCCTGCTATAAGTCCTAATATAATCACAATAAATATTATTATTAAACATATCTTCCTAATTTTCAATTCAGATGGATTCTCGTCAGACGAAGTCCGTGCACTTTCCACTCGCTTAGCTTTGGATTTATCGGAATACACTGCACTGTCAGCATGTGATATAACGAACACATCATCATTATTGTCTTCATCAAAATTTAATTTCAACGGAGAAGTTCTGTTTGTAGGTACATAGTCATTTGATGAGGCTGAAAATGCCAAGTTTCTATAATAATTTCCGTTTTCAGAATCTGTAGGTGATGGCGTCGCATCATGACTGACATTATATTTCTAAAAAGGAAGAAAAATCTGTGTGATTAGTATTCATTCAAATGTATATGAAACCACCTTCATCCTCCTCGCCTATCACCATCATAATTCATCGATCACTCAATTATTCAAAAATGTCATTTCATAATTGCGTAAAGTTTTAACTTATTTTTATATATCCTGAAATTATCTTTGGTCATAGTAATCTAAGATATATCAAGGAAACAAGATACAAAGTTTGAGGCACGGACCATTTATCTTGTGTGTGGTGCATGGGTGGATCTAGCTTCTCGGGACAAACAATCATACTTTTTCCGACTTAATCTTTTTTTAATACCAAACAGGAACAAAAATTTTTTTCAAAACTCAATGTTGTATTTATTTTTTTTCCTAACTTTCGATAGAAGTAAATTTTTTTCACTTCCCTTTAGATCCAAAATCTTTTCTTAAAAAAATTAAGAAGCAAACAATTCGAAAAAAGCACTCCCACAGAAAATGAGCATTGCTGCGGTTGGTTGGTTTTCAATTTTGTCGACATATCTATATTATATTATTTAAAGAATAAAACAAAGCCGATCTGATACGGTTTGTTTTTGCAGGACCTATATTTGATTATGTAAAAAGTAGGACGATGTTCAGTTTGCATGTTTGCTAGGATGACCATGAAATCACTGTTACCTTTGTTTACTGCCTATTAAAAGAATGCGCGGATTCAGACGGAGGTGCACCCATTGCTACTTCCCTGTACCCTCCCCAAAAAAATGAAAAAAATTTAAAAAGTTAATGAGGGTAAAATAACAGCTAATTTTGTGTCAAAATAAGATGCTCGTATGCCTTATTCTCGGGATCGCGCCTCCCTCCCCCTTACAACAAATCCTGGAACTACGATTGGAAAGATCGGTAAAAGTTATTACTATGCAAATAGTCAAACAAATGGATGAATCAAAACCCTGATATTTACAATAGCTATAAAAGATCAATGGTACACCTAACAAACAAGAAAACTTATACACTCAAATAGATCAGCTACAAAAAAAAACTATAACAAAAATACCGAACTCTAAGGTAAATTCAAACGTTATCAACCAACGGAACGAATGGAAAACAACTGTCATATTCCTGACTTGGTACTGGCATTTCCCGACGGAAATAGTAGGTTAATCCTGATTGAATAATAAAATACGATGCTGGAAGTTAAGATTGAAATTAAAAACAGTCCTTAACAAGAAAATGATCCTGAAAAAGAAAACAATCCAAAAAAAAAAGAAAAAGAAAATAGAATTGAGAATGGAAACGGGGAATGTGTCAAAGAGACAAGGTCCAAGCCGATCAAAGAGAAGAAAACAATACTTAAAAAAAATTATATAAAACCAGTTTATACAAAGGTTACGTATGCTTGTAAACTTTTTTACTTAATGTTTTATTTCAGGTTAAATACGGTTTTTTTCTATTTCCGCCTATTTCTAAAGGAAAGTGTTTTCTTAAAAGAGAGGTGAAAGATACCAAAGGGACTCATAAGTCGAAAAATAAAATTACAACGCCATAGCTAAAAAGAAAAGACCAAAACACAAACAACTGTACACAAAACACAACATAGAAAACTAAAGACTGAGCAACACGAACCCAACTAAAAACCGTTGGTAATCTCAGGTGATCCGGAAGGGTAAGCAAATCCTGCTCCACATATGGCACGCGTTAGCTCACGATACATGAACGTTGAACAACTTTGAGGCTTTACCTTTGATTCCTATATATAATTCTTTATTATATTGTATAAATCCTGTTCAGTAATTTGTTTGTTTCTTCTTACCTTGGAACATGTACTATCATCCTTTAATTTATCGCTACCAGTAGAACTGTAATAAATTTTCATGACTTGGATGTTTGTAGATAAACGTCTTTTAAAAGTACATGTATATATAAAATGTTCGATGTCTCTATATCGGATTTTGTAAAATCCTATTCGAACCTCCAGGAACTAAATTTGAAAAAAATCACCAAGTCAACGTGTGTGTGTCATGAAACTCTTAAGTTCAAATGCTTCAAATTGTCAGGTGTTTTGTGCTTGATACAAACATTACGGAAATATTCGATTTTTATTTCCTAAATTTAGGTTTCCCTACCTATAAATCTGTTTGTACTCTAGAAATAATCAATATTATAGTACAAATGACCGCATAAAGTGTACGATTTTCCGCTTTTGTAATGTTTTTTCCTATTTCCGTGTTTATAGAGTATGGTCACAAGTTTTGTTAAAAATACTAATTACTTTCATTTGTTTTTTAGTTTGGACGTCATATTGTAGTCACACTTCAGGACACTGCACCCAAACAAACACGGTCTAAAGTTTACATTTTTTTATTGATTAACTTGAATTATTTTTTTTCCTCAATCTTATAGTACACAGCTCAGCTTCAAGTTTATTCATTGATTTAAACGGCTAAATTATTAAATCTAATTTATATTTGGGATCAGTCACGTTGAGAGAATATGTTAGAATACATATTTTGTAATTTAGTCGAGTGACATTTACCATAAAATTTCATTTTAATGCACCCACCTAACATACGGCTAAATCAATACCATTCGAATGCATATCATCTGTGAGTTCTTTTTTGCCCGGTCGTCAAATATTCGTACGGTGCAATTTCTGTTAAATCACTATAAAACGTCAAGGACGGACAATTTATTATTTTTCAAGACGTCAGCATTTTTGCATATTCTGTCTTCTAAATAATAAAATTATGTGTGGAAATATGAAAAACGTTTAGAACAGTGACAATTAGTCAATTGTCAAACGCACTTTAAGATATGTTATTTTGTTTGTAATTTCATGATTATCAATAAAAGAAATAAAGTACTTTATATATAGAGAATGAGCTTTTCCCCAAATATAAATACACAAATAGATAATTACATAGTAGGTAAATAGATGAATGAAAAAATTGAATTTCAAATATTTCCCTTTTAAAAGTAGAATTTATTTTTCTTGGTTTCTTCAACACCATCTTGCATTGACGAAAAAAGTGAAAACTATTATATTCTAGACCTTGAAAATGTTCTTTGTGCCAGTCCGAAGTAGGAAACCTTATCCAAATACGTCACGATTTTCTTGTCAAAAATGACAGGTTGCTGTTACATGCAGTTGCATGTTGTATTTGGCAAAACCTTTCAGAATTTTGGGTCCTCAATGCTCCTCAATTTCGTACTTTATTTGGCCTTTTCAACTTTTTTATTCGAGCGTCACTATTGCGTCTTTTGTAGTCAAAAAGCGCGTCTGGTGTACACGATTTAAGTCTGGTATCTATGAGTTGTTTTACAACCACTTTGTCTATGCCACTGCTGGTGGAGGTTTCCTCCCAGAGGGTATCACTAGCCCAGTAGTCAGCACTTCTGCGTTGACATGAATTGTCACTGATATAGTCATAATTATAAATTACCTGTTTGCAAAACAATCCATTTTTCGAAATACTACAGATTTTCTACCCCGTGAATAGATAACCTTAGCTGTATTTGGCAAAACCTTTCAGAATTTGGAGCCCTCAATTGTCCTCAACTTCGTGCTTTATTTGGCCTTTTTACAGTTTTTGATTCGAGCGTCACTATCAAGTCTTTTGTAGACGAAACGCGCGTCTGGTGTAAAACATTTTAAGCCTGGTATCTATGAGAATTTTATTTACATCAACTCACAGTCTAAAGTTTATCTTTTTATTTGAACATTCAAGCAATTCGCAACAATTATAGCTATAATTAGACTTTCTAAATAGTTTTTTTTTACAGGTAGAAAAAAGGCTTTAACGAAATAAATTACTATGTAGGTGTCACACCAACAATATAACCAATAATCACTAAGAGAGTTTTGTGAAAGTATGCAACCTCTGACAAAACATTGTACTTTTCATATTGCTGCATGAAGCCCTCTGTTGTTGACCTGGCAGCGATTGTTTGGCGATTTTCACACTTTATTTTCATACTAGCGAATTATATTCGCGTTTTTTTTTTTCTAATCACAAAAGTCGGGTAAATAAATTGGTCGCCAAAATTAATTGGTTTGAAGAATTGTCTTTTTCAAAACTACACTATAAAGAAAACCCCTAAAACTTTATCCAAACAATAACGTGAATAAGTAAAATCTTTTCTATTTTTTACATTCCAATGCTTTGCAGTCTATAATCTGTTTAGTTTTCTAATGGTGTGAAGATCTCATAACTGCAATAAGTGTCTCATATTAGCTGATATAAAAACCCATACAAAATGGTATGTTTAAATGTGAGAAAATCAAGCGTTAAAATGAGATAACTTAAAAGCAGGCTTGTTATGGTGAATTCTAATTGCTTGCTATTTAACTCTATTTTAATGTGTTTATCCTGAATAAAATTTCTTCATGTACAATCTCCATATGTGCACTTCAAAACTTCGAACTTCACTTAAATTTACCAATCGAAGTCGGTGGAGTATTGCTCATTTTTTTATACTAATGAATGTACATATGAATTGAAAGAACAAAAACAAATGGGCGTAGGGACAAGATGATTCCTATATTTTCGATAAGCACAAAAAATATAACACTATGACCAAAGCGATAAAAGTAGGACAAACAACGGTCCTCAAAACAATACACCGAAATGTACGAACACTTCCTTAAACCGGTGGTGAATGAAGTTGCTCAGGAAAGATAATCAATCTTCCACAATATCAATTTTCTGTCATTTCTGACAAAACAACTAATATAGTATGTAATAGTGTGATAACAAAAACAAAAAATAGCCGGATTTGTGACAGTAAAGCGCGTTGCAAACAGTAGTAATTCGAATATTTAACGAGAATAAACTTCTTAATATGTTATCCACTTTGGACATCGAAAAACATATTTTTACTGCATATACCTTGTATATTCCATTAGCACTTTTATCAAATTTTTTTTCAATTATGGAAAATTATTTTCTCCTGATATTCACACAATCGATGTGTTATCTAAACAAAGAAAAGCAAAATGATTCCTATTTGCAGATGGTAGCATTTAGGGCAACTGCAAAAGCTTCCTTACAAGGCTGATTCCTGACCAATTTGATATTGATTGCAGTTTAGAATGAAAAAAAAATCCCTTCAACTATAAACGATATTTTTTTTCTATTTTTGGCATACAAATATTGATACCGGAAGAAATATTTTGCTTTTAGCGCAATTTTATCATTTTTGAAGTATTTTTTAAGAATTGCATTTTTCTGCAAATATTGCGCAATTAATATTTTAATGTGCATTTGATTTGGAATTATGGTATTCTGTTCTATTATGTCAAAATGAGTTTTAGAAAGAAAAAAAAAAATATACAAGATCCAGCAAAGGGCTTTTTGTTTAATTCTTGTGAAATTTGGGAATGTCCATTCTTGACCTTTGACCTTGATGTAACAAAAAATGCACCGTACGAATTATTGACGACCGGGTACAACAGAAAAACAGATAATAAGCTTTCGAATGGTAAATAATATAGCTGTATGTTAGGTGGGTGCATTAAAGTCGTTAACTAAGCGTCTTTTTAATAAACAGCTGCGCCATGAGCGCATGATACGCCCGTCGTCTTGTGTGTGAATTTTTATGCAATAATCATGAATAGTTTCTGACATACGGCCTGACATGCGAAAACCCCCCTTTTTTTTTACAAAAAACTCAATATCTCTAAAATAAAATTTTGAATCAAAACCAAAAAGTATACAGATCTTTAGATTAATATAACTAAGAAGTACGTAAAATTTTAAGCAATAATCATATATCGTTTTTGAGATACGGCGCGACATGTGAAAAACCCCTCCCCCTTTTTTTACAAAATACTCAATAACTCAAAAATAAAATTTTAAATCATCACCAAAAAGTATACAGATCTTAAGATTAATATAACTAAGAAGTGTGTAAAGTTTTAAGCAATAATCATAAACTGTTTTTGAGATACGGCGCGACATGTGAAAAACCCCTCCCCCTTTTTTAACAAAATACTCAATATCTCTAAAATAAAATTTTGAATCAAAACCAAAAAGTATACAGATCTTTAGATTGATATAACTAAGAAGCGTGTAAAATTTTAAGCAATAATCATATATCGTTTTTGAGATACGGCGCGACATGTGAAAAACCCTCCCCCTTTTTTTTACAAAATACTCAATAACTCAAAAATAAAATTTTGAATCATCACCAAAAAGTATACAGATCTTAAGATTAATATAACTAAGAAGTGTGTAAAGTTTCAAGCAATAATCATAAACTGTTTTTGAGATACGGCGCGACATGTGAAAAACCCCACCCCCTTTTTAACAAAATACTCAATATCTCTAAAATAAAATTTTAAATCAAAACCAAAAAGTATACAGATCTTAAGATTAATATAACTAAGAAGTGTGTAAAGTTTTAAGCAATAATCATAAATTGTTTTTGAGATACAGCGCGACATGTGAAAAAAAAACCACACACCTGTTTTAGTTACTAAGTCCCGTAACTCAAAAAGTTTTAATCTTATTTTCACCAAAAAGTATACAGATCGTTTGACCATCATAAGAAACAACTATGTTAAGTTTCGTGAAATTTGGATAAGTCGTTCTCAAGTTACGGTGCGACATGTTTACGCCGGACAGACAGACGGACAGACGGACAGACGACATTTGTATAGGGCTTCTGAAAGTGACAAGCTTTAAAAAATAGGCTTTTCTATATAATAAAAAAACCTTCTTTAGTCTAATCGTCTAAAAGTTAGTAAGAGTCCTCCTTCATTTTTTTATAGTAAATTTTTTTTGCAGGGGCAGGAAAGGGAGGTATTACAACCCCGTGATTTGGAATTTTAGGAATAAGAATATTTTATGATTCATTCACAAAAAGGGGGACATACAACATAGTTAAACAATCAAAACTAGCGCTACATATATAAAATACAGAGACTTGATATGATTGTCAATAAAACAATTAGTCAAAAAAGTCCAAATAAAGCGGAATTAAGCAATTCAAACAAGTACTACATGTATTTACATTTAAACATAAATACAGTAAACGACATAAAAGCTAACCCATACAGGGAAGTATATGAATTAGATTGGTGAATACAATTGAAACAAAAGTGATTGCAGTTGAGTATTTAACAGACTGAGAATATCTTATCAATTTCAGTAAACTTTAAAATCAGAAGCGAAAACCTCTTTACAAGCGTTGTTAAACAAACGTTTCAAAGACGAATTTGAATTCGAAAAACGTTTATCGAACATATTTATTTCTATTACCATAACTTTATTTTTGTTTAAAACTGTTTATTACTGGCCAATAGAAACAGGTAGATGGGTTGGAACTGGTAGATAAATATTTTATTAAGTGCCTAACCCCGACCCTCCCCCTGTCTACTGTCCACAGAAAAGCTGAACTCGAAAAATAAATTACTTATGTTTAAGAAAGCTCAATTCCGAAGTAAGTAGATTTACTTCTTTGACGTGGCTTTCTTTACAGTGGTTTCTGTGTCCAGACATGTGAGTATACAATGTCGCATACAATATATATAGTTATTCGAAAAAGTGATACTTTTTCTGATACGTTTATGTGACAAATCGTCAAAACATTTTGCAGTATCATGATCTCAATGACGTGAAACAATACCTTACAACAGTTGGAATAGAACGTTTATTTCCTTTCCATTCGGATATACTTGTAAGATTTAGTCAAATTATTGTAGGCTTGTTTCCCTGGTGCGATGTCCTCGGGAAACACAAGTATCTTCAGACGAACAAATCTAACTTTTTCCGAATGCAATTGGAATAAATGTATAAGATCATGCACCAGAATACTTGCAGTTATAAAAAATAATCTCAGATGTGTTTGTCTGTTGATATACAAATCATACCTCCCAATACGTGTGTGGTCCTTGTTAAGGAGGAGGAAGAAATATCATACTTATCTTAAAACCGGATATAAAAAAAGTGCGTAATGCTGTATTGAACTCTTAAATGGCAAAATTCAAACGCAGTTACTCCTTTATGTCCATCGATAGAAAACTTTATCAAGGTTTAAAGATTATACAATCAATCAATGGTAAAGGTGTCTTGACTTTGTTGTCTTAAATCTTTTACAAATCAAGATTTCGTGGATCCAAGCCACGTCCGGTCAGAAATTCAGATTGTGGATGTAAAATTCGATGGCACGTGTAGAGAGTGCCACCCGTTCTGGACGTTAAAGAACTCCTGCAACAAACTTTTGAGGAGTCCCTTGATTGTCTGCATGTGGCAAGGCTAAATTCCACCCCGTTTCCAATTTACCAGTGGCATTCATACTGTCGGTCTACCTCTATTGTTTGTTAATTTGTACTCTTCCTGAACATGCATGAATTATTTGCCACTGGACGTAAAGCAAACACCAATCAATCAGTCAATCGTGACACCAATACTCTGAGAAGTTGACCCCTTTGTTTTTAGTAATGTTTTTTTTTCAAAACATTGGAAACAAAACATTGGGTAAGTAAGACTTTTTGAAGATCTTGGCTTAATGCAAATGTTGAATTTTATTGTAGACTTACCCTTTGTCGGACATCTTGTTGACCAGAGAAGGACAACTTTTTCGGTGTTCGAAATTCTTGACCAGTTTTATCAGTCATTTTGCAATAACGGTTCTTCTTTTCACAAGAATTTTAACTTTTAAATTTTCACCACTAACTTTATCATAAAATTCCAGTTATTTCATCTATTTTTGATGCGACCTAAGTGTGTCAATGAAATGAATCACCTGTAATTTTTACCTTTGGTCATGACATAAATATCCCGTATGCATATTCACATTGCATTTTACCTATGTTTAACTATTTACAACTTTTCCTTATGACGTTTGACTACTTTAGTGTCCTTCCTTTAACGAAAACCAACAAAGCATTTATAATCCATGTTTATTTTCACAAATACTTGAATTACAAATAAAAGATTACACAGTGTGACGTTCCTTTGCACCAAAACCGTTAAAATCGAGAAAAAAAACATCGCGTTAAAATCTAGTAAAACATCGCATTGAAATGATAGTAATCTCTCAGTTTCATTTCTTACACTACAAAGATAAGACAGTATTGTCCTATAAAATGAAATAGTATATACTAGTAGTGTATCATTTAGTGTCAATCCCAGGTGAGTGTTTCACCTGAGGTTTACATATGTCATATTAATTTCAATACGTTTCTAAATAGTTTGATGTTAGATGTTGCCTATATTTGTGGTTTCACTATATTGAGCTTTAAGGCTTAAATATTGGTCCAATAGGGTCGGTTGTTAATGTGGTGTAATGACACTATTTAGTAATCATGGTTAGTTAACCATCACTAAAATATGACGACCTGAGTCGATAAACTGTAATGCAATAAGGGAATTGATCCTTATTACTGTCTTGTTTATCGCTGTGTTCGTTGTACTCTATGAAATACAAAGATAAGCCAAACAAAGTAGCAGTGATACCCGATATATTCCTTTCATGCATTATTAGTAATTACGACGAGTTTTTTTTTTTAACCTGAATCAATTAATATTATACAGCATGCAGTTTTATATAAAAGTACTTCTTAATTAACCTCCAAGTAATTCAAGTACGATGTCTAAGGGAAAAACTAATAGAGAGGGGTATCCAGCTTATCAAAATCAACCTCAATAAGTGGAAATGAGATGTTAACCTTCCAGACAAACGCTAGCTTGGATGGGGCACTAAAGTCATCAACTTCAGTAAATGGAAATGAGATATTCCAGACATACGCTATAGATTGGATGCTGAAGTCATCAACCTCAGCAAATGGAATTATGCTGTTTCAGGCACACGCTAGCTTGGTAGGGGCACTTCAGTCACCAAACCTCATTGTAAATGGAAATGAGATATTATTCCAGGCATACGCTAGCTTGGATGGAACAATGAAGTCAGTAACCTCGATAAATGGAAATAAGATGTTCCAGGCACAGGCTAGCTTGGTAGGGGCACTGAAGTCATCAACCTCGATGTAATTAAATGAAAATTAGATGGATGTTCCAAGGAATAACTTTAGACACTCACTGCTAATCAACCTCCAAGCAAATAGAAATGAGAAGTCCTAACTTCTGGCTAGACACAATATCGATTTCAAACGATGCTCGTTGTGAGCTCATTTAATGGGACTGTAAACCTCTTCGTTGATAGGTGTACAAAACCGAATGAATGAAAAAACAGAGTTCCAATGTCCCCCCGTTGCACATATTTATCTCTCCAAGGGCAATAACTAAAATAAAAAAAAAATATTTAAGACTTTTTATAAATAACTTAGTGAAATAAAGGCTTGGTCTTATTTTTATATTGAGAGCGTTAACTATGCAAATTTCCATATAATGTAGATTTCAAAGGGCATAACTCTTTCAAAAATAGTTGATCGGCACTAATTTTCAAACTTGTAAAAAACATTGCTGAGGTTAACCTTTGATAAAAGTTTGATAAAAATCTGGCAAGAATTGTACATGTGAAAGCGCTTACTATGCAATTTTTCATATACTTAATATTTCCGAGGGGCATTACTCTTCTAATAATAGTTGATCAGTGCTGATTTTCGGGTTTGCCAAAGAAATTGCTGATATAAACCTTTGATATAAATTAGTTAAAAATTTAGCAAAAATTATACACGTGAGAGCGCTTATATTACCGGACGGACATAAGCACTGAGGATTGGACGGACGGACGAAATACCGGTATATCTATGTCCCCCGCAACGCGTTGCGCAACGAAACAAAATAGGTTATAAGATTAAGCTTTCTTCACACCGACCAGACTCAGCAACAACTGAACAAGTCCGTTCCTTTTTAACTATATTATTTAAATCAAAATTTGACAACGGTTGTAATAAAAATGTCCACTCTTCCCCCAGAAAAATAATAACAAAGAATAAAAAAAAAACCACACAGACATTTACTTATACCCGTGTACTAACAAAAACATTCAATTTTAAGTACAATTAAGACTATAACTTATTATTTACGACGTTCAGTTGTTGTTTTCCTGTTATTACGTAACGGTAGCACACAAACAGATATGATTTATTGAAATGATTTAACTTTTTACATAAAACCCAGACGCATTAAAACGTCTTTTAGTAAATAGTGTGACATAAGAACTGTGTAAGTACTGAACCACCTGTGTCACAAGGAAAATTAAAAAATATATAGGTAAAAATAAAATAAGTATTCAAACTGGATAATAACACACATGTCCAATTGTATAAGTATTGGTGACTGTCGTCTATGGTTATCATGAGAAAAAAGTCATTTTCAAGGATAAACCGTGACATGCTTATACGAAATGTGTTTACCGTCATAAAGGTGTCAGACCACAAATTCAAAATCCCTATCTCCTATCTATTCAACCAAATTTTGCAATTTTCACAGCTTTCTTAATATTTTACCTTAAGTTGAACTTCATAGAAACCAGGTATATCCTGAATTGTACATGTATCACCTTTCTACATGCCAATTTTCAACCCATGTTTAAAGTCTTGTAAGAAAGAACTGCCTTTCGGAAGACAAGTACTGCTAAAAATAACCCCTCGTTTCCTGGAAATCTTAAATTAGTATACTATGGAGCGCATTAATCCTCAATTTGTAATGAAAACTTATAGACAAGTAAATTTTGGATCAATATGGTCAAATATATTTCTCTTTCACCAAAAGTTTCATTTCTGCAAATTTGTTGGTTAGTTTAAGTAAACAATGACATCAAAAGCACTATTTTTTGTCAGAGTAGGGCAACTTTTACGTTCTAAATTGAAGGGAATGATTTGGTGGTCTGACACCTAAAAAGTATCAAATATAAAGAAAAGGAAACGAGAGGTTTCTTTCTACGGAAGCGTATTAGCGCTACACAACTTTTTTTTAAATATTTCTTCCAGTGTTTGCGTTGTAACGCAAACTTTTGTTTATCTTATTTCTTATTTAAGATTCAAAGGAAGCAGCAGTTATTAATGGAGCGTCATATATTAAAATTTATCACCTTTGTACTCATTGCAAAGTAAAATGCTTGAATATTTTGAACATATTATTGACTAATAATGAGCAGGATAATAGATATAAGAAGATGTGGTATGAGTGCCAATGAGAAAACTCTCCATTTAAGTCACAATTCGTAAAAGTAAACCATTATAGGTCAAAGTACGGTCTTCAACACGGAGCATTGGCTCACACCGAACAGCAAACTATAAAGGCCCCTTAAAATGATATCCATGATAATACATGTATATATATTACAAAGAAAATTGAGTAAATTGAAGTTATACCGAAGAAAATAAAAAATCAACCCTGCTAATATAGCTATAGCCGAATATAAATATACTTCCAAAGTAAGCTCTCGTTTGAGGACTGTGTAAGGTTGGTTAGATTCAAACAAGCTACCCTTTGGCAATAAATGTATAGAATGTAGATGTTTTATTAATAAAATTATATGTTATTTCCATTCAAATTGCTACCCAAGTATCTTAAAGTAATCTCACTAGATTGAAATGAAAATTCCATGACTTTTTATCAAAGAATCTTTATCATATTCTGAGATTTAAAAAAACGATTGCTTTCATCAAAATTTAAAAAAAAATGTTTCTTTCTTAATATTATATTTTACAGCAGAAAGATGCTTTTGACTATTTGACTTGACAGTTTCACAAATGTATGACATTATTTTTGCTCTTATCTACTAAATAAAATTTTCAAAATTTTGGCCTTTCAATTAAAATATGCCTATAACATATCTATTTTCTTGTTTAATTATATACTTTTCTGATCCCTTATTCCTATGCATATCTATTATTATGATTTTGCCTTGTATTGTTGGTTCTTTTCTTGACTAAATCACAACCGAAATTTAATGACAAACGGACATAGCTAAAAAACTTAATGAATAATTGAAATCAAGATGTTTGCGTTATATGTTTGCGTTATAACGCAAATGTTTGCGTTATTTCGCAAAGGTTTGCGTTATATCGCAAAGGTTTGCGTTATAACGCAAAATGTTTGCGTTATATCGCAAAGGTTTGCGTCATATCGCAAAATGTTGCGTTATAACGCAAAGGTTTGCGTTATTTCGCAAAGGTTTGCGTTATATCGCAAATGTGTGACGCTAATACGCTTCCGTATCTTACCATCAATTACAAGGCAAACCAGTTTTAAAAAACAACATCTACTATTGAGGGCAATGTACAGTCTTCAACAATAAACCTGTATCTACACACTATATTATTTATGATCTAAATCGTCCCTGGTCAGATTAAGTCGTTTGGGTTGTAAACCCACTTCTCTATTTATTCATAGTAGAAAATGTTTATAGTAGAACTTAAAACTGATGTCCTTATTCATAATTTGGCACCATGGACATAATTCGTAACGTATCAATTCCACTGAGGAACGACCAAAATAAAGTTAACTAAATCTTAATCGAGTATTTGTAATGAAAAAATACAATCCACTTTATTTCTATTTGATAAGAGAAACTGAAAAATTGTTGAATGTATATGATATTTAATGATCTCAAAATATTCCCGTTCTAGTGACATCATAATCGATATGATGACAACATGACGATGACCAACCGCAGTTTATTACAATCAGGATGAACTCATCCATTTTATGTGACTTGCGATAAAATCTTGTAATACTGTTGCCATCTATGTATTGAGGGAGACACTTATAAATTTTGTAAAATTGGAAATCTGATCTGAAAATGAAACTGAGTGAAATATGGCGAGGGGTTGTGTGGAACCCTAACGAGAGAGAAAAACCTATTATTTGTGCATCAAAATTACTTATGTCTCCGACTCTGATAAACTTATGAAGCGTAAGTTACCGTTTATAAAACAGTTGTATAGGGGCTATAAAACTAGTATTTGCGCGTCAATATTACTTATAACAAACTTATGAAGCGTAAGATACTTTGTAAAACAGTTCTATAGGAGGGTTTAAATAAATGTCTTCCGCCTTGCGTTAATGTATCAAAACTTGATTGGAGGAAATGTTTTTACAGATGTTCATCAGGCACGTGTTTCCCAGTTCCTCTTTTATTCGTATAATCGTAATGATTACGAAAAAGGGGATGTGGAATGAGACCGCAGCACAACAGTATTAAAATAAAAAATATATATAGCTATATACCTTCATCTCAAATATCTATGAGCATATATGTATTTGTGGATCACGAAAAAAAATCAGGGCTATACGTGATGAGTTTCAGAAATTTTATTGTCTCAGTGCACTTTTTAACCTTTTGGGGTATAATAAAAAAAAAAGCCGGATTAGCTTCTCTCTATGACCTACTGATCTATTTTAACTATCTATGTAAATTAAACATACCCGCTTCCCGTTCAATTCAAGATCCATGCTGTTTAAATCCTAGACGAGGAATAATTTTAAAATCCCAAACATGCTGCTTTTATATAGACAGTCTGAATCAGATGCACAAAAACGCTCCTTTTGAAATATATCAACAAGGTTTAAATTCTTCTCTACGGTTAATGATTTTCTATACCCGAAATAGCAATAAATCTTTAAATCATAAAATAAATAAAAGGAAATTCCGCATGTCACTACTTATGTATCAATCTAGTCAATGTACGGGTGCTGTTTTTATTACGTAATTTTAAATTATGCTGAAATTATTTTCCAAAATCATTGGGTATTCAATTTAAAAATTCAAAAATTTTCTTTGACATTCCATTGCGGTTAACAACAACAAGTAAAAAGATAGTTCTGACTTACTACTGATACGGTACATTGATTGTATTCCCTTTTATGGATCGATTGTGGCTCAGAGATATTTAAAGAAGTTAAAAACCATTTATATTTTTCCCCATCATAGTCATTGTCAATAATTGTATAATGCATGTGCACTATATCGTCCTGTCAAACATGCGTGAAATATTTGCCACTGGACGTTAAGCAAAATCAATCAATGTGCACTACAACTGCAGACCTTTAACAGTTTAAGACCAGCATATGAAGATAGATTAGATACGAACAAAAATGATTTAGGGTTGAGATTAAAGTATTGCTAACTATATATGTGGTATGGGTTTTGCACATTGTTGAAGGTCGTAAGGTGACCTAAAGTTGTTATAAAGTTCTATGTCATTTGGTCTCTTGTGGAGAATTGTCTCATTGGCAATCATACCACATCTTCTTATCTTTATATATAAGCCATTTTTATGAATTTAGGATGCATGATCTATATATATATACTTCGCAACCTTAACTTCTGTAATGGACTTCTTTGAAACTGAATATGTTATTCCTAGATGTACACAAACGATGACATTTTTGTCAAATAGCTTTAACTCCATACAATAAGCCTTTTTATCATTATTTTATCGGGGATGGATATGATTGCATGACCTCTGATCAAAACAGTGCAAACAATTGAAAGAAATTTCCCACAACATCCTTAAAACATTACTCGGAAGTAAAGTACTTTTTATGTGTAAAAATGATATTACCATAAAATTGATTATTTAATGTATGTTCTGTTTTAATATTGAACATAGTATGTTTCACATTAGATTAATATCAGACAGCAGTATAGAGGAGTCTCCGCATCTTTACGAAGAAACTGAAGGAAATGTATGTTTAGAAAATATAACACTCTAAGACATAAGCCCGGATTTACTAATATATTTCTACAAATTTATCTCAGCATGTTATCATTAATCTGTATAGATAAATTATGTGGTCACACTTTCTCAATGGTTCACTAATTATAACCAGATGTTGACCACCAAATTTATATGAAAGAATTTTGTTCCTCAACTTTAGTTTTCTATTCCTTGTATTTCTTAAACTAGAAAAAAAACATATGATATAAAATTTATAAAATTTATGGTACATTTATTTTAAATAAACTTTTATCAACTTAAATGACTTCTTATTTTTAGTAAGACAGCATTTTTAAATTGTTGTTGAAATGAATTCAGGGAAAGCAAAAGAAGTACCCATAAACAATTATCCAAACCTTGACAAATAATCTGATCTATGCAAAGATATTTGCTAACTGGAAAACTTTTTAGCCCCCTTTTAAATCAGGTATTTTTTTTTTTCTATCAATTTCAATTATTTTCGCATTTTTTGTATCATATAAGAACAGAAATGCTAAAATTAACTTTATTTGCCTTTTACTAACAATTCCAAGTTTAATATAAACAGGTGAAATTAATAGAAAACAAAACTAACAGATTTTGGAAAAAAGGGGAGGGCTAAACAAAATTGTTGTCCTTGAGTACTATGATCTATGTTGCCATATTCCTAAGTTTGAAATGATTTCCAAAATTCTAGATGATGATTGAATTTAAAATTACTTTGGAGTAGATGGTTGAGGTTTTAGCTTCCATTTATTTGACTTAAATTGAGGAGTCCTAGGGATTTTTTCTCCCTTTGTGTCTTTAGCAAAGCATTCAGGTCCAAAGTTGCATTCAATTTCCCTTGACTATAATTTTAATATAGACACCCTTGACATTCAACAAGAAAATCCGGCAATAAAATGATATGCAAAAACCTTAATAGATTTTTTTCATATCAACTTCTGATGTCCAACTTTCACATTAAATTTTAATGTTCTATTTCTATATCAATATTCACTAGAAATCATTTGTACACATTTGTAACTGTACTATAAAATAAATGCTGAAAATAATATATATTAAGTAATATATATGCATGTGACCAGTTATCTAGGGATTAAGATCAACAAACCCAGCATGATACATGGTCTGGGGTAATTGGAATTCACATGATGTCTGATAAGACCACAGCTACAAAGTAGCTGTAGATTCGGGCTTATGTCTTAGAGTGATAATAATAGTTACCTATTGTTTTTAATTGAAGAAACCAGTTATAAATTTAAAGTAAAATGTTACGGTTATTTGTCTAAATAGGGAATTTGGTGTTGGTGAATGATCTTTGATATCATAGTCGAATAAATGTAATAAGATTTTAAGACTCGCCCGATATAAAGAATATTTTACAGACACATGTCTTCTGTTGGAGACTGTATGTTGTCCTCTAGAAGTTTTTTTACTGTTTTTGTTTTTTTTTGTTTTTTTTTTTTTTTTTTTGTGTCGTTGGGTTTTGTCTTTGACGTATGTACCTCATCTCTTTTTATTCGTATGATAAGAAAAAAAAAACATTAATTATATAGCGGCTCTTCTCGTCGCACAGGCACATAACCATACAACTGCCTGGTAAAAGTTGTCGTAGATACTCTATTTATCATGCATAATGGTAAGTAATTGCCGTTTCATACGATATATTGCGATCATCCTTTCGTAACTTTTACGAACGCCACTGCGGGTTGGTTTACCGTTTTGGAATATCCGTTTCACAGATGATACACTGTAAATCTAAGTGTTAATAAACAGAACACTGCTTGAACGCTTTTTTGTAACACTTTTTGAACGTGTAATGGTGTTCCAAATGTTTACACTAGTGTTCATCAATTGAATGTGTGGTGTTCAGTTTTTAATGCCTTTGTGTTTCATTTTTGAACACTTGATGTTAGAGTTCTCAACACTCAATGATCAACGATTTAACGTCTCCGAATGTTCAATATCTTAACACGTCGACGGGTTCAACAGCCCTGTAACACTTTTTGAACACATAGAACATGTTCAAGAACAAAAGTGTTAAGATTCAGAACAACAGATGTTCACTTTCAGAACAGTTGACTAAAGTGTTCAAAGTGATGGTGTTAAAATGTGGAACATGTTCTATTTTCAAGCGTACATAATTTTCTGTAAGTACTCAACTTAGGCATTCATCACATTCGCACGAAACTGTATTCATTACCCCTTTCAAAACTTCATTCTCTGTTTAATTTATGTTTGGAAACCACTGTTACAAACCCTCATTCAAACCAATATAAACTTACAGCTATCATTTCGGATATTGCAAGTCACAGACTTTTCAAACCAGTTCGCATTGGAAAAGATGAAAAAAGAGAAAAGATCTTTTCTTAAACTTGCCTTTGCCAACAAAGGTCTCGATGGCGTCAACTTAGGCAATATCCTTCATCATAAATTAGTTCAGTCGAAAATACCACCTTATTTTAAAGATCAGTCTGTACCAATAATTTCTTATACCTATACCAAACCAATTGCAACTGAAATATTCAATTACAAACACATTTTGCAGGATCTCAACATTGACGACTTCAAGTCTAAACCTCCTGATTGCACCTGTGCTAGTTCCCAATTCACATATAATCCGGCTGGCCACGTTATTACCGGAGACCTCAACATTATCAATAACACTTCCCTGCGAAATTTGTTATCCAAAGGTCCGAAATATCGTGAGCCTAAATCCATCAATTGGAAATACAACTTCAAAATACTGATGGATTCAGTCGAGGATTATGCCAGGCAATGGGCTGGCTAAACGCGAGAAAGAAGACGTAGATACTCTTTCCGAATGGATTAAGGCTGTGAGGTAGTTGATACAAATCCGAATTAAGAAACTAAATGGGCATATCAATACCCACGCTACGTCAATTTTTAAATACCCAAATGTTGCAAGACACTTGTCCTACCTCCATGACAAATATGTTGTTGTCCCCGCAGATAAAGCCCCAAACAACATCGTTTTTGTGTGTAAATATCATTACATAGACTGCTTGAAAAATGAATTAGGTATTGACAATTCACTTGGAAACTCAACATATACCCTCACGACACTTACCAAAGAGGAAATCCTGGATAATCATAGATCTGTTCTATGTTCCTTTGGAATTTCTGGATCTTCCATCACTGTATTGGATACCTAAACTACATAAGTGTCCTTACAAACAACGGTATATTGCTGGGTCTTCCAAGTGCTCCACGAAACCTCTTTCTAAATTATTAACATCTATTTTATCAGCAATCAAAGCCGGGCTCCAAAGTTATTGTGAAACTGCCTATTCTAGAGGTGGCGTGAATCAGATGTGGATACTAAAAAATTCCAAAGATCTTTTAGAGTACATACAATCTAAGACTCTCTCATCTTGCAATAGTATTAAAACATTTGACTTTTCTACATTTTACACAAGTATTCCCCATTCCAAACTAGAAGACAAATTGAAAGAGTTGGTATTACTTTGTTTCATTAAAAAGAATGGCGAACGTAGATACAAGTATCTTGTCTTGGGGAGGGATAAATCCTACTTTGTAAAGAATCACTCTGATTCAAACAAAAAATTCTCTGAAACTGACATTATCAAGATGCTTGATTTCTTGATTGACAACATATTTGTTACGTTTGGAGGACGTGTTTTTCAACAGACTGTCGGAATTCCAATGGGAACCAATTGTGCCCCTCTTCTTGCCGACTTGTTTCTTTATTATTATGAGGCTGAATTCATACAGGAACTTCTTAGGAAGAAAGATAAGAAGTTAGCAATATCCTTTAACTCTACGTTCCGCTATATAGATGATGTTCTCTCACTAAATAATACAAAATTTGGTGACTATGTTGAACGAATCTATCCCATCGAACAAGAGATAAAGGATACTACAGATACAGTTAAGTCTGCCTCATATCTTGACTTACATCTAGAAATTGACAATGAGGGTCGGTTGAAAACAAAACTTTATGACAAAAGAGATGATTTCAGCTTCCGAATTGTGAACTTTCCATTTCTATGTAGCAACATTCCAGCAGCGCCTGCATACGGAGTATATATCTCCCAATTGATACGATATTCCCGGGCTTGTGTTTCCTATCACGATTTCCTTGATAGAGGATTGTTGCTCACAAGGAAGCTATTAAACCAAGAGTTCCAAATGGTGAAGATGAAGTCATCCCTTCGTAAATTTTACGGACGCTATCACGAGTTGGTTGACCGTTATGGAATAACCGTTTCACAAATGATATCGGATATGTTCCTTATGTCGTAACTACAATACCCTCCCTTTTCACGAATGTGACTTACCGAATTAGACTATTTACCGGATTTGTAATAACATAAGCAACACGACGGGTGCCACATGTGGAGCAGGATCTGCTTACCCTTCCGGAGCACCTGAGATCACCCCAGTTTTTGGTGGGGTTCGTGTTGCTTAGTCTTTGGTTTTCTGTGTTGTGTCATCTGTACTATTATTTGTCTGTTTGTCTTTTTATTTTTGGCCATGGCGTTGTCAGTTTGTTTTCGATCTATGAGTTTGACTGTCCCTCTGGTATCTTTCGTCCCTCTTTTTTAAACTGTTATAAAAACTATATTCAATTTAGGCAAAATATAATAATAAATACATCTTTTAACGAGTATTTTTTTATGTAATCAAATGAGCATATATAAATGAAAAGTACATTAGATACCTTATGATATAAGTATAACAGTCCGTGAAATCACATACATTTTGAAAAAAAACCAGACTTAAATATATTACAAAAAATGATTTTTCCCTACATAATTAGATCGTTACTACATTCTCTGTATCCTAACCAAAAAAGCATGTCAATGTGATAGGTGAACAGTTTATAATATAAATATTTTTCACAACGAAAGTTTCAAAAATTACAAATTCCAACAGTTCTTGTACAACATGTACAATAGCTACTTCAATGACACTGGTGTCATCACATACAATGTACGCTCAACTTTTCGGTGCATCTTCTCTTAAAGCTAACAGCTGGGTGGCATTTTATGTGTTGTTATCATTTTCCAATGTCAAAATCATCCACAACAAGGAATGTCTATGAGCCTATATATCCTGCAAAATAAAATTTAAAATTAATAGAAGAGAGTTTTTCATAAAGCATCAAATTATGCAATGCTTGTTATGCTTTAATCTTGATATATAAAAGAGTACAAATTGATATTCTATGGCAATGAAATGCAAGTTTTGAATTAAACATTACAAAAGTCGATAACTTGACCTAAGGTGAACAGATAGAAATGATATACCCAAATAAGCTATTAATATACATATATTGTCATACCTTTTTTGACATCTTTCTATTTTTCCACCACTTTGTAGCATGCAGAAATTACCTTCTTGGGATTATTGGCTACCGGTTCCTAATTCAAATATTTTAATCTAACGATTCCTGCAAATAAAATAAAACGAATGCATTTTCTAAGTCAAAAATGGTGTTCCAAATGTTTACACTAGTGTTCATCAATTGAATATGTGGTGTTCAGTTTTTAATGCATTTGTGTTTCACTTTTGAACACTTGATGTTAGAGTTCTTAACACTTAGTGTTCAACTAATTATTGAGGTTGTCGAAAATCATCAGTTATTCTGTATAACACAGACTGGTTATTGGCCCGAGAACACAGTTATTTCGTAGTGCATTTCTTTTAGACAATAAATTCAAATTAAAAAAATCGCACCTGCTCTATCTCAAAAAGATTTTTACAGTGTAGTGTACTACTACTGGGACAAATAATATCAAAATTATAGAAAAGTCTACCAGCTCTAACTCAAAATATTGACAATTCTATGTTAAGGGGGTCTAAAATTCAGTTTGACAGCTTCAGACATACTAGTTTTCGACCTTTTTGAACTGGACCAAATCACTACTTAACATAAAGATTCAGCACCCCAATTTTTTTAACATGTAATATCATCCCTTTACTTAATATTTCATGCATAAAATATAAAGAAATAAATTTGGAAAGTGTATGAACAAAATTTGCAAGTTATACACTGTCCACACTAGGGACTATATTTGAAAATCTAAGGACGATAACTGTGTCCTCGGACCTATTCATCTGTTTAGGAAATCATCAGAACAAAGCTGACAGTTATTTACGTTTATATCTAAAGCCCGTTCTTTAATTCGTCTTTTATGTTGAATATTGAAATTTTGGATATAACAGTTATGAATATTTTACACACATATATATATATGGCATGAGAAAATAACAAGGAAGCCATCGAACTATATATGGAGATTATTCTAACCTACTCACTTCTTTCGTTTTCATGTGGGATAGAAGTCCCTTCTCCAGTTCTCTTCCTCATGTGTATCCATTCTTCTTTTAACCGCCTAAATCGCCAGCCGATATCTGTTTCCGGTATTTGGTATCCTGGTATATTTTTTTTAACACGAGGTGTTCAAAATTTCGAGCGATTTGAACACTGATTGAACATGTAATGTTAATAAAATGAACGGATCATGAAATAAGATAAACATCGACATATTTTTATTACGATATTATCATAACAGGCCTCATTGATATGCATAATTATGTCACTTATAAGTAAAACTTGTAATACATTCATAAACTATACAAATATGCCAGCTTGAAAGTTTTATATTTCACAATTACTAAAATATTAGCCAAAAATTCACAAGATCAACATCCTGCGTATACATTCATATTTTTTAAAGAATTTCTTTTTGAATTTGCCAATTGGAAGGATAGAAAATCGGACAAACGACTATCTTCATTTTTAGAACAGAACTTGAACACCGGTGTTCACTGCGTCTGAACACAGATGTTAATATTTTTAACACAAACGTTAAAACTTTGAACACGTCTCTAAGCATGAACATATGACGTTAAAATATTGAACATTCGGTGTACAAATTTTTAACGCGTCCGGACGCGTCAGGCGTCCGGTATATTTACAGTGTAGTGGTTATGTTCCATGTGTCACAACTACAATCCCGTCCGCTTTTCCCCCTAGTGTGACCTGCCGAAATTGGACTTGTTTCCGGGTTTGTACTGGCGTGGGCAACACGACAGGTGCCACATGTGGAACAGGATCTTACCCTTCCGGAGCACCTGAGATCACCCCCAGTTTTTGGTGGGATTCGTGTTGCTTAGTCTTTAGTTTTCTATGTTGTGTTTGTGCACTATTGTTTGTCTGTTTGTCTTTTTCTTTTTTAGCCATGGCGTTGTCAGTTTATTTTCGAGTTATGAGTTTGAATGTCCCTTTTGTATCTTTCGCCTCTCTTTTACTAAAATTAAATTAAGAACGTATCTTCTAAAATGACTTTGTATTCATACAATGTACAATAGTGTAGTGTAAAAACAGGAGACATGCTTTTTTTAAATTTGTATTAGACAACTACATGAAATTTCATTTATATGTATATATTGATTTAATTTTGCTGACTTTCATAGCCTAAAGGAAGTCCACGTTCATGTTAATTAATAAATCAAACAGAATTGATAACAAGAATGTTATGTAGAATTTCCCGTTCTGAAAGTTAGAACATATTCGAGAGAAGAAAAAACGTTTCGCCAAACTGCTTTGTAGAAATTTAGTTCGCCCATCTTTATATATACGACAGATTATTCCACCATCTTAGTTCATCGTCGGTTCTAGTGTTGATGGCATCCGTGGGTTGTTCGTCTTTTTCGTTTTTGTTTTTTCGTTTGTTTTGTTTTTGGTAGTTTGAGTTTAATTTTTTGTTTGTTTGTTTTGTTTTTTTTTTGGGGGGTGGAGGGAGGTACTATGGTGTTATCTATCTTTCTACAATATTTGATTTGTGATTTCCCCCTTTGTTATTTTCTTAAACGCACATCTCAATCTAATCTGCATTTAAACATGAAGTATAATAATTTAATGTGTCATTAGATTTATTTTTATTTTTGGTGTTTTAACGCCACTTTTAAGCACCGCTTTTGGGCTATTTCGTGGCGGCCAGTTTTTATTGGTGGAGGAAGCCGGAGTGCCCGGAGAAAACCACCGACCTTCGATAGGAAAACTGACAATCCTAGTCAATTAAGATTGGAGTCGAGTGCACCCGCACGAGCGGGGTTCGAACTCACAACCTCAGTGTTGACTGGCTAGTGATTACAGTAGTAACTACTTAGACCACTCGGCCACCGAGGCCCCTTGTGTCATTAGAGATAAACAATTATAATTTACAAAATTGAGCAAAGGGTGACAATCACTTATTCTTGTCAGCAAAATAGGCGCGATTTGCTTACTTTCATACAAAGGAAATTCAGTAACGAATGTTCCCATAGACAGACTTATATACAACTACATTTTTTCATTTTATTTTGATTAGACTTCACGAACGATATTGCTCCCCGTTTTTACATAGTTCCCCAGTACTATCCAGAGAAATGTAACGCTCACAACGATATCTATCAGTCAGAATTCTACTTCATAAAAATTACGCCACCCATCTTTTTTAATGTATCCACAAAGTAGTACACGAAGACCATTTAGACATCTCTATAATACTATAGGACAACATTACACGTACTGTACTAATAGTCCAACTAGTCATTTCGATTATATCGCCGGGAAATATGTTAATATGTACTTTTCAGTCAAGATAATAAAAAGAATCTGTTATACATGTCCTACCGCAGTATTTTAAATTAGTTGTAAGCTATAATTGACTTACCATCGTGTTGTAGATTTCGTCGACAGATAGGTAGGTATATGTTTGTAATGACATAAAGGTGTATTTTAATGTTTAGATTCTCTGTGATAAGTGACATCAATTTTATGATATGTATGTATTTACAGGTAGTCAGTTCACCTATTTATTTGCATTAATATCGTAGTTATATGTTGACTTGACCATATATATTTATTTTAGATTCAAATTTCCGCAAAGATCCTTTTCGAGATTCCTCCTACATCCCATCGCATGTATTGAGACTGTTCATCACCGGTTTTCGTATGTTGCCCAGTTTTTATACGCTCGGCTAAGACAGGACGTAATATAAGTATACCGCTGTCCGTCCGTCGTCAACACTTCGGACAATAACTCAAAACCGCTTTCACCAATTTTCATGAAACTTTGGTGAATTGTTTATAGCTATTGGCGCAAGCTCCGATTCGATTGTTATTTTTTTTTATAAAAATGTTCATAAAAAGGGTAATTTTCCAGTTTTCAGACAATAACTCAAAACATATTTAGCAGGTTTCATGAAACTATGGTGAATTGTTTATATCTATTAAAATAAGCCCCTTTTGTCTTTTTTCTATAAATTTCTGATATGACATTGCAGAGTTATGGAACTTTATTTGTTGAACCATCATCAAAACTAAAAGGACGACGGGCGTATCATGCGTCATGGCGCAGCTCTTTGTTAATTTTCTGTATGACATTTTATGTCTTATTGTTTGTCTTTTCGTATATTTCATTTTTGCCCATGGTGTTGTCTTGCTTTAGCTTTTGTTTTTTAATTGCCACCCTTTTTGTTATCTTTTCTTTCCCTTCTTCTTTTTTCCATGTCCGACAAAATCAAAGTTAAGACTGTCAGGATCAGATGAATCTTGAACGTCAGAAGTCACAGAAAATATTTTGTTATACCTAATCAGACATAATTAAACTTTGGTGGATAGTTGTCTCATTGGCAATCATACCACATCTCCTTATTTTTATATTGCCTTGAATGTTACATCTTACAAATCGCCATTTTAATCATACCGTGATGGTAGGTCGCAAGGGTATCCGTTTACACAGTATGACCGTTGCTGAGCCCTAGGACAGCAAGGGCAGATTTGGGGTTCGAGGAAAGGGGCGTAATTGCTCGCAATGTTAAAAAGATTGGCCCGTAAGCGTAGCACATAGCTCATTCTGGTTAGTAGCACAGAGAAAAGTATAACGAAAATATTTATCTGACGGACAGATAAGGTGATTTGGCAAAGAGTTCAAGCCAGTTATATGTATGTGAAAGGCAACTGAACGACATAGGTTCCTGAACATTTACATTGCCTATAAACATGGAAACTGTCACACGTGATAAAACAAGCGATCTCTCTGTGATCCTTTCCTTTTACAAATAAAAAGCAAATGCTTAGTGATTTCATAACAGTCATAAAGCTGTTTTTGTAATGAAACTGAAAAAAAAAAAACACAAAGTATCTATGTTTATATCGAAAAAAGGAAAACCTAAAAGTGCCGCAAAGGTCTTACTTCGTCTATTCATGGCATCCACATTTGTACTCCTTTATAATTTCACTAGAACTATCGGTGCTATTGTTGTTCGTTTCTACAACTGATTGTGTATTTTCATTTTTGAGTTTCGTGTTCGTTTTTTATCGTCTGATTTTGATCCCTCGTCCGTTTTGTACTTTATAGGAATAGAATTGTCAAAATTGTCTTCCACATTTTTTAACCAATACATATCTTCTTGGTCTTTCTGCTGGTTTCTCCCTTGAACTGTTGTTCTTATCAGCTCTTGTTAAAACAGTCTTTTGTGAATTCAATTTATGAGACAATGGACGATACCTATATTCTCGAACATTGCCCCCTTTCTCTGCCGGTTTCTGACCTGAATCCCTCCATGAATTGTAATGCCATGAACGTGTTTCTGAGGTAGGATATTGTTTGTTTGTTTTATAATCATCTTCACTTGGACCATGTATGCTTATCGAGCTTGGTCCTACGTTCTGCGTATTAACATTTGCTTGTCGTCCATCAAAAGTCTTGTATTCGGAGGAAGTGGTTTTTCGAAACATTTGATGCTTTGTCAACATTTCTTATTTCTGAACGCGTTGGTCCGGTTACATCCTCAATCACAGGCCCTCGTTGTTTTCTTGGCTCTTCGGCGGGAGAACCACGGCGGTCCTCGGGTTCTTCAATTAGTGGCCCATTCTGATTTGATCTCGGTTTCCCTGTTGGTCTCTTTCTTGTTTTCCTTACTTCCTCTTCTTCAGTATATCGTCTGAAAAATTTAGTTGGGTAAATAACAAAAATATCTGCATGTTTATGAGGGTCTGGATCGGGTATACAGAATAGGGGATAATTGCCAAAAAATAAATAATAAAGAAAAATGAGCAAAATAATAACGAAAAAATTAGCAAAATAATAAAGAAAAGAGAATAATGGGGTGCAAAAATATAAAGCATAACTGCGGAAAATAAAATAATTGGATAATACAATACTGATTACAGAAATAAACGATGTACATAAAAAGAAATCATCTAATTAAAAAAGCGTTATTTTAAAACATACAGAAAAATGCCCTAAAAACTTAAACAATACAGAAATTAAGGACTCCCAAAACCAATCCCTCGTCTATGGAACATCATGTTCCGCACTCTAGCGTCACTGATGAGTCTTTTGTAGACGAAACGCGCGTCTGGCGTACAAAATTAAAGCCTGGTATCTTTGGTGATTTTTTTTTCACACCATCATTTATATCCATGTTCAGTGAACAGCAGAATATTAGTTTAATCCCCAATTAGGCATATAATTGAAAATATTCATATCATTATGAACATTTGTACTAAGTTTCTGATTGAAGTGACAACAACTTCAAAATAAGCTTCTTTAACCCAAAACTGAATATGATAATGTACCGATTTATACAATCACGAGATAAAGAAAATTGCATTAAAAACTTTTGGCCTCTATACAAAATAAAATATTTAGGGTAAGAATAGAGAATAACAAATGCACCATTATAAACAAAAAAAATGTTCATATATTCTTGCAAAAATCGGAAAAAAATATATAATCTCGTTTAATGATTCTCATGGAATTTACTGTCATATTCCGGGTGTAAAATGAAAATCAGTGCCCACGATATCAAAATAAGAGACAGGCTTGGATAAATAGACATATTATTTATCTCTTTGAAAATTATATCTGTATCATCATTGCATGCTGGAAAACGTATAATATAATTGTTCATCTTTAACCAAATTTAGAGTACGTTTGTTTACAAACCCTCTGATCTCTTTCCATCTATCAAATGAATGCGATTACTATGAGAGAAGAAATATATGGTGGTATAATGAACATTTAGTATTTCATTTAAATGTGAAAGTGTGCTTTAAAATCATAGTGTAATGTTTGTAAACTATGATGTGAATGTCATTTTCTATCAAGGGCTCTAAATTAAAACAATAAATCGTCTTCTATATTCTTGTTTATTCCTGACTTGGAACCTACAGTTTGTAAATAAAGTAGTGCACGGTTGAACCAAATTCAAAGGTGTATCAAACTTCCCCAAAATCGAGTCCCAAAAGAATCTTCGAGTCGGAAAAAACTACAAAAAAAATCATTGAACCAACATAGTACGACCAGCATGGCAAATCGTTCAAATTGACAGGATATATATAGTACTAATAAAGTCATCAATTTAAAACCAAAACAATGAATTTTCCTGCTCATTCTAACCACTTGTTTTTTTTTAGCTGTAGCTAGGCTACGTCGGTTACATTTCAACATCTATTCACTCTACATGCAATAACATTAGATAAGGTTGTCATTTTTCGTACTTGTTTGAGGACATTCTGTCGTTCTCGATGCATTGCGATTTAGCTTTGCATACGGTTTTAAGAAGGTCATGCAGAAAATAATTTTAATCAATTTATTTTGATAGTGATACATATAGTTAGTTTATTTAAAACCAGAATCAATACAGCTTATAGGTATATCAGAAATTCATGCACGTATATTATAGCAGAACATTTTGAAAACAATCGGAGGCAAGTCTACAAGTATTAGGCGTAAAGCTCTTATATCTGAGGGGCGTTAGCCCCGATCATATGAGAAGAGCATTACATCTGATTTACATAGAAGTAATAAATAAATATTTTATCTTTTCTCTTATTCTAAGCCGCAATTAGTTTTTGTAATTATCTAAAATCTTCCAGATGCAGTAGTACTGTCAGAGGATGTTTTGAAGTTATGGTTTAAAATGAAAGCTTAATTGCGTCTATATTTTCTGTCATCAAATCGATACATTATCAATGAATCTGATGTACAGTAGTTGTCGTTTGTTTATGTAATTTATACGTGTTTCTCGTTTCTCGTTTTTATATATACTAGACCGTTGGTTTTACCGTTTGAATGGTTTTACACTAGTAATTTTGGGGCCCTTTATAGCTTGTTGTTCGGTGTGAGCCAAGGCTCCGTGTTGAAGGCCGTACATTGACCTATAATGGTTCACTTTTATAAATTGTTATTTGGATGGAGAGTTGTCTCATTGGCACTCACACCACATCTTCCTATATCTATTTTGTATTATAGCATGCATCGCTGTATTATCTTGTCTTTTTCTGGTTTAATTGCCAAAATCTGAACTTTTTACTGATAAATGATTACACTTCTATGTAAATATACTTACTCCTGTTCAGATTCTGAATTTCCCATAAAAAATGCAAGTCCACTTCAAATTATCTCATCTATATACTTATATATATAAAGTCCTTCAATTATTTACACTTATATGCACTTCAATACTATTTTCGTAGTGTAAAGAAACCATTTAAGAAAAGAATGCCAACATTGAATGAATAAGTAATTATCTTTTACAAGTGATCCGAGGCGTAGTAAATAGAAAGTGTACATTTATAACTTTAAATGTTAGCTCAACTGGATAGTCAAAAATACGATTTTAATATACGATATTGTAAAAGTATCCTTCAACTTTGGCATTGTTCGTTAGAAGAAATAAAGAGGATCGATAAATTTTATCTCATGGCCATGCCTGTTTTCTGAAAATCACAAAGCTGTATGTTATCCCAATAAATAGCTTTTTTCTGCATTTGAAACTATATATTTAAGAGCATATATATATGATAGTCCCAGTTAGTATAACAGTCACTAGTTCATCGCCCTGTTGATTGTAGTATTTTGCTCGGTTTACTGTCACCAAAGAATTGTATGAACCGCAGTTTATATAGCATACACTAGTCAATTGTTTTGTTGATTTTAAGCACTTTGTTATAGTGTCTGTTGTAGAACTCTGTGAGATAAACAAACCAAAATGGGAATTAATCCGTAAGTGCACTTCTGAAAATGAAAATGGCATTCAACCTCTTTTTGGTGTAGTGCAAGATTACCAACAATATTTCTTTTCTACACTTGAAAAATTCATCTCTTTTTTGTTAAACATAAATGTATCAAATATTCCAAACTTATCATTTGTTACACCAGGCACGTGTTTCGTCTACATAAGACTCGTCATTGGCTATCGAATTACGGAATAAAAAAAAATGAAAGGCCAAATCAGTCAAACGCGAACTTGAAAAGTAATGTGAGCCAAAAATTCCGTAATTTTTTGTCAAATACGGCAAAGGCCATCTATATCTGAGGGTCAAATAGTGTTTCTAGAAATTCAAACTTTGAAGTTAATAAACATTAAATTTTCGGGAAATTACCATATCAATGATATTTCATGTCAACAATGATTGATTACTGAGCTGGTAATATCCAAGGGGCGAAACGTCCACCAGCAATACCCAAGGGGACGAAACTTCCACCAGAAATAAACCAAAGTAAATTCTTCCAATGAGTGCATTGGAGATCTGTTGTAACAAAGCATTCGTCTATTCGCTCATACATTTCTTGCTTTTCTGTGGTAGGTATAATAAGTGCCTTTTCAGTTGAAATATTGAATTCTTCTCGTCATCTTCGACATGGTTGTTGATTTTTTAAGGTATCTTCTTCACACTTCTAGTCCTTCATATTGGTAGTAGTCAGTTTGATAAGTCCGGAATGATTCAGATCCGGCCAATATTATAAAAGAGCTAGCCATCCCTCACCTAACAAAAGTTTTTGATCTTATTGTTGCGTAAACCCCTGAGGGTTTACGCAGTATATATTGGACGATAGATGTAGTCTTTCGGAACACCGGATGTTATTCGGAACACTTCTGTTCTTTCTTAGCCTGGCATGCGCAATAGCTTACTAATCTGTTGAATAAGCATTAGCATCTTAAGTTGCTATAGAGATATTTTACGTATGATCTGAAATTTATTATGATATAATATTTTCTTGCACACGATTACAAGCTGCTAATATTAACCTGCATGCGTAGTATTTTAATTAGAGTCAAACGTTGAAACCAGCTGTGTTTAGATATGAGATAAGATTTCATGTAAACAATGCGCTTTATATTCTGAACGAGAATAATTAAAATAAAATTTTTAGAAAGAGTTTTAGTAGCATTTTATTTTAGATTTTAAGTTTAGGAAGATGTACATGATGAAAAAAGCAAGTTATTTATTTTTATACTGAAATTAAAGGAAGTCTTTCTTGCATATGGTTAAATTACAGTTATTTTTGTGATTAAATATTGCAACTTTAATAAAAAAAAAAATTGGTTATTAAAAATGTAATTAAATAGATATTGAATATGAAAAAATAAAACAAAACGGAAGCCTACAACTAAAATATATTAAAAAAAAATACACTTGACTATGCAAATGTTTTGTCGTTTTTCGTTTGTTAATACAATACATGCAAACATTAATTTGTTTCTAACTTGAACCTGTTTAAACGAATTTTTTTTTTCTGCGTTTATAAAAAGTATGTTTTTCAACAACATGAGCATGAATTATTGAAAGTTCAAATAGGATCAGAAAAGAATTATTAAACGATGTTTCTACTTCTGTAGCAGTTAGAAAATAACAACAAACGCCTCAAAACGTTTTCAAAACTTTAGTTAGTAACAATTGCACCCTAAAAGTGCCGCTTTAATTACGATCATAAATCTTAAAATTAATCATGCATGCAATTTCGGTAGACTTAATAGGGTCAGCGATAAGATATCAAATGTCTTTTTTTAGATACCGAGTGATGACAGATGCAGATAGAGATAAGAACAAATACTTTCTATTTATAGTTACCTTAGCCACAAATACTTTCTATTTATAGTCACCTTAGCCAGGGAACTAATTATCACTTCTGTAGTAATTAATTTTAAAATGTTCCTCTTTATAAAAACAAAATAATTATTTTTGTGAAAACAATCAGATAATGAATTTTCGGTTTTAATAGATTATGTATAAATTTGATATTTAGGTTTTTATGCATGTAAAATAATTTTATGAAATTTTGAAGTTTGTTTTATTAATGATAATTTTTTTGAATTTTTATCAAAAGCAACAAAGCTTTGTGTGATCATTTTGATAATGTACTGATATAAACGCGTTCTCTATAAATTAATTAAAAGCTCCTGGTCAACAGTATTAATTATCACTTCTGTAGTAATTAATTTTAAAATGTTCCTCTTTATAAAAACAAAATAATTATTTTTTGTGAAACAATCAGATAATGAATTTTCGGTTTTAATAGATTATGTATAAATTTGATATTTAGGTTTTTATGCATGTAAAATAATTTTATGAAATTTTGAAGTTTGTTTTATTAATGATAATTTTTGCGTAAACCCTGAGGGTTTACCTGGGACTATTATACTTAGTATAAATTCTTAACGGAATGAAGTACGGCCATACGGTTGCCAGCAATTGCTCACCTCCACTTCATTTGAACTCTAGTGGATAGTTGTCTCTTTGGCAATCATACCATATGTCCATATTTTTTATCAATCTTACATGAAAACAATGCCAGTTAACCCTTGAAATTAAGGCGATATTAAAAAGGCAAGAGGGGTGTGTTTTCAAACGGACACTGACCTGTGTCGACTATCATCTCCAAAAAATATAGTTATAAATGGAAAAATCCATTCTTTTGTTTTCGCCATGTGAAAGCCTCCCCAAATAAAGCTAGCTTAAACATAATGTAGCAGGTGCACAGCTTTGTGTCTTATAAGTCTTACAGATGACGTTTTGGGAATTCCGTCAATTCATTTACAAGGAGTTTCGGCAATCTGTATTCATAAGTCAAGTCGGAGGGTCTAGTTGACAGAGGCCCAGAGCATGTTTGGCTAAAAATTAGGACGATATGTTATAAGCAAAATAAAAACACACATTAAAACCCAGCTTAGTACAAATGATTTTTCTAAAATGAAAATCAATATCCGTATTCAACGGACAGGCGATTGCAAAAATAACATTTTTTTTAAATTGCGTACTGAACTACGTGTATACTGTATTGGCCTCTTCGTTCCTGCTTCCTTCTCAGTTTCTATCACACAGCCGTATAAAACAGCAAAGCCACCGCTTCTTTTATTTGGGCTAATTTGCAAAAGGACAAGCTAGAAATAAAAAGTGAGATACGTTTGAAAAAGTATAAAGTTCCGGTTTCAAACTGTTTCACCTAAAAGCTTGGTTTGAGTTTGTTGCCCGTGCATTGTATTTATAAATTGATCAAAAATATCGTGAATATGACCTAGCCAATGACCAAACAACAAAACAAACCCAATATTAAAAAAAGAAAACATAAAACTATAAGTATTTCGGCGAGGAAAAAACAAAAATTTGCTTCCGCAATTTGCAGATTAAACATTGTTGTTATGATATTTAGAGAAATTATATATGTATATAAACCATTAATATATATATAAACCAGTTTGAAACGTTTTCTAAAAAGAAAATGGTTTTAGTTTGGGATTATCAAAAAAGAATGCAGCTTAGAATTTTTAACTATTTTCAAACTGGCTACAAAAACAAATAATCATTGATTAAATTTCTTAACATTTGCATTTGAACTTTAGCCTGAAAACTAACTCTTATCTAAAAAAAACCTTAGAATGGAACATCCAGTGGGTGACTTAGCATGTTGTCTTTCGGGAGAGAGGAGATACAAAAAATGATTCCTTTAACAAGAATATATTTAACCCCACATTGAACAGTAGATACATTAACAATCAATGTCAGTTTCAAATTCTTATACCACAAAAATAATGTAAAACAATGCATCTTTATTAAAAAAAAATATCTGATATTTAATGCCACACATGCATTTAGGTTTACGATTGCATTTCTTTTTTTAAAGAAAGCAACTTATCAGTCTTTATACAGCTGCTCCATGAGTGCACGATAGACCAACCCCATACAGTTCGTTATAATTCCCGTTCTTAAAAGGATCTCACTTATTTTACTGATAAATGGACTTATTTTTTCTAGATAACATTCAGATTTTGTCTGAGGTTAAAGTTTTCCAATCATCAATAACTTTGTCAAACCTTCATGGAATTTTATGAAATTTGGACAGAAGCTTGTTTATGATCAAAATACTGTATCCAGAGCAAAATTTTGAAAATATTTAACTTCATTTTTCCGTATTTAACTGATAAAAGGACTTAGTTATTTTTTTTACATTTTACAAATAGATACAGTCTGGGATTAAAGTTTTTTACACATCAAATACTTTGTCAAACATTCATAGAATTTCATGAAACTTTTTATGATTAAGAGATCTATAATGTCTGAAGCACACTTTGGAAAATATATTTCCATTTTGAGTCTTTTTTCTGATAGATGGACCTTTTTACATTTAACATTTACTGAGTGTCTGGGATTAAATTTTTTGAAATGATAAGTTTGTTAACCTTCATGGATTGTTATGAAACTTGTACAGAAGCTAATCTTCAAGACCAAGAAATAGCATCTAAAGAGAAAGTTTGATTCTTTTAACGTTCTGTATTTTACTGATAAATGGACTCACGTTTGAAGTCAACATTACACTTAAATGACTTTTGCAATAACAGCAGCAATCGTAGGCGGCACGCAGGGTTCCGCGGAACCCCTTACAATTTTTTAAGAAACGTATGTAAATCTGGTAAGTCGAAAGGTATTGAATTTAACAAAATGCAATCACATATATAAGAATAAAAATGGGGTAGATGATTGTGCGAAATCAAAAGGATAAGAAACGGATTTTTATAAAGAGTTTGCTTTCATCACACTTCTTATATAAAAAGACGTGTTGGCTTATTTGTAAAACTTGTTTTCCTGATCAGTTGTGATAGTAAGTTTCAATCTATCTGCTTTCGTTTAAAAACCAGATGCTTACCAGAGTCTGTATAGCTCATCTGCGTTAATTGGAAAACAGACAATAAAATAACTCAAAAACAGAGGAACGAATTTTTCACGGTAAATAGATCTTGATGTGCAGATCATTTTTGCAATTGTATTTAATCCTAGCTACTTCAGAAATCAAGATACCTATCATAAGCAGGAGCAACAACTCAAAAACGGGTTGTAAGATCAATGATTTTTATAGTAAGTCTTACTATACAAATCCTTGGTAAGATCTACAGCCTATTTCCATGGTAGATTCTTCTATATGAGCTGGTCATGTTTACATTTAAACAATTTTGTTCCCGTAGTTTCAGGTTATTGATATAAACCCAAAATAAATAATACAAAGCAAGAGTGGACACACTGAAATGTCTCGCCTGCTTAACTGTTCATGATTGAATTGTGTGATCAATGTCTTAAAGATCGCTGTTTTACTACGTTCATCACATGAAAATAAGGCCAAGGTTATGGGAAAACCCACAAGACAAACATGTATTTCTTATTGTAATTCCATACAAATGTAGTTGACATATTGCTTATAGCATCTGATAAGCAGACACAGCCACATATCAGGGGCGGATCCAGGATTTTGGAAAGGGGGGCGTAGTATTCAAATTTTTGGACCTTTCTTTGGCTAAAATACATAAAATAAGTGTAAAGTGTAGGGGTTGGACATTTTTGGTGCCGTATTCTCTCCATTAATTGTCTATTATAAAATGATTGGATGGATCCAAAGCTATGTACAAATAAATATATTTGATATGGGATTTGTCAGTAAAAAATGGACATGGAAAATTCTCGTTTGTTGTATGGTTAGTTAGCATAACCTCACAGATTTCTTGTTATAAACAAGATATACGGCTATTCAATGAAATTTACAATACGACCGACACGAAGAAAGACAAACAAGCAATTTTTATCCAAATGTTGTGTTAAAATGTTTCAACCAACAAGGGAAGTGAGGGGTTCCAAATCAACCAAAGGCTACGAATGAGTCTGAAATGACAAATGAAGCTGTGAATGACGGTCGACACATGGAGACATATAGGCCACACCCAGCAGGCAGGTTGCAGTCGGGCCTTGAAAAAAGTATTCAGTATATCAATTCGGCGAAACAGATATTCCGGTCAGATATGGGATCACATGCAACCACCTCCAAAAAAATTACGTCCGTTTTTTTTTTCATCATGTTCATTTAATGCTAAATAATTATGTTGAAAATATTTTTTTTCTAATAGCAAAAAAGTGGACAAGATTATTGTTTTCAATCCAGATACGGCCAGAATTTTTGTTTAAGGCAAAAATCAGGGTCAGAATTTTTTCTCTAAAATATCTCAGACTGCCCCCTCAAATCAAATGGTCCGTACCTTAGACTTTAAATCTATATCTATATCTAGAGCTTACTGACTGGGGATCACTATTCAGCAATGTTATTAATGGGCTGGGGCGTGTGGTGTTAAACATGTTTTCGTAGGTAATATTGCTGTGGAACTTTTTTTTCATGAGAGTGTAATAGAGTATTGCTTTCTGTTGGGTGGAATTGTGAAATAGAAGTCAATACGTTCTTGCTCAATACTTTGTCGCTTTGAAGGCGTCATGCTTGTCATCCTCAGCCTAAGCAATGTGTTACTGTAGTTTGAATTTCAAAATGACTGAGTGACGTTTTTTTCGACGTACTGGTCAACTCCACCGTAGCGAATCACATGACTTTGACATAATCAATAATATATTACAGTAAATACGAGAGAAAAATATCTTTATAAGTAAAGAATTGTCGCATCAAAATTAAATACACGGGAAATGGCAAAGTTCGCAAAGTCTAGTCCAAACCACAATAGCTTAACATTGACCAATGTATCATGAGAATGAGGTCAAGGTCAGCTGAACCCAACCAGCTTTTAACCTTACAATCATTCCACAAACCAAATATAGTTGACCTACTTCGTAAATTATATGAAATGAAGTCAACATGGTCAAGCAAGATGAACTTACTGACGAACATGTATATATATATATACTTTGCAGCGATTCTTTTACCAAATACAGTGGTCCTACTACTCATAACTGAAGAACAAAAACACTTGCCGAAAAAATAAAGTTGTACGTTTATGCAGTCGCTCTACATACAATGTAGAAATGGAGTGTCGAGATCTAGCAAAGAATTCGAATTGACTTTGACCGTCTTGAACTTTCAACTCCCTAGCTCAAAAGTTGACCATAGATGGATTTGATCACAATAGCATGTGTTTCGGAATTTATACATCCTTGACTTACCCTTTCAAGTCTTAATTAGGAATATAAGTCAAGAAAGCGCTTCAGACGCAACAAATTTCATATTTTACTTTTTTCCAAAAAGTAATTGATTTTGCTGCGTGTTCAACACCTCACTGTGATCCTCAAACAAAGAACGGCAGTTAAAGGTCTATTAGTTATTTTAGGCGACAATAAATTGCTTCGCTGAGCGCAGCTGGATACGACCGCAGATGTCAACCCTGAAAAGTTGGAACCAAAATTGACACAATATTCACGCTTGATACAGGTCTGAATTTGGATTGTAATTAAATTTTTGACACATAATAGGTTTCTGACACAGAATAACTGCGGTCAAAGAACTTCAAATTGGTTATATGATTTGAATTTATATTCAATTTTTTGCTTTTGTGCAATACACTATGCCAATTGACCCCCCCCCCCCCTCCCCCCAAAATTTTTTTTTACCCCGTTTCTTAGCATTTGTGCAATATACTATGCTGTTGAATATTAACCCCCCCTCCCCCCAAAAAAAAAAATATTTGAAGAAATTTTCTTTTAATTTCTGAAATCTGAAATGAGAAAAATTGTCCCCCTTCCCCTTTCCCTTATTCCAAAAAATAATTCTTTCCCTCAAGTTATGATCAGTATCTCAGACAATCATCATTTCTTAATACATAATTTACAAGCAGTGTAAGGGAGGTAATCAAACATCGTTATTTAAATTGATTTGGATTACCTCCCTTACACTGCTTTTAAATTGTCTCAATTGTCCTTTGACCAGAAAAACCCTTGTTTTTCCCCTTTTTCCTAAATGGTTTGAGCCATATCCCCCAAAGTCAATCCTAACCATCCCTTTGTTGTATTGAAACTTGTGGTATAATTTCAGAGAGATTCATACACTTTAAAACAAGTTACTGTCTGAAAACTACAAAAATGCTTATTTGGGCCCCTAATTCCTAAACAGTTAGGACCATAACCCCCAAAATCAATCCCAACCTTCCTTTAGTGGTTATAAACCTTGTGTTAAAATTTTATTGATTTCTATTTACTTATACTAAAGTTATTATCCGGAAACCATCCCTCTTCGGACGACGCTGACAACGCTATACCAATATACGACCAAAAAGTTTTTAATTTTTGCGGACGTTTAAAAAAATCAATACACAAGTTTGCCGACTATGTGGTCTACATCTACCCAATATATATATATATTCAGCCAAGGGTATTTTGAATAACAACTAATAATCGAGATGAATTAAATTTTCCTATTGTGATCTTTCAATTTATGAGTAGCAATATCCCAGCAGACATATACAAGGAGCATCCATCTGCTAGTTAATAATTTATTCCAAGACATGCGTTTCCTTTAAAAAACTTCTTGATAGAGGGTCGCTGCTTCAAGAAAGCAATTGAACCAGGGGTTCCTACACTAGTAAATTTGAGGTCATCCCACAGTTTTGTGGGAGACTTCACGGTTCAGTTGACTTTTATGAAATATCTGCATCATTGCCGTCACATATAACCACGTGTCATTCTGATGTTTGGATTCAGGCCAAGGTGTTGGAACTGATAATGGAACAAATTTCAAACTCTGGACCACACACAACTTAGGATAAAAAATACTCTTGGTCATAATGCTATAAAGAAGACAATTTATGATCCTTTAAATACATAACCAGATGTCGTACCTTTGTGTCATCTTATTATGGAGAGCAACTAGTGGAACTCAGTAGTTACCAATTTATTAAAGCTGGAATCACAAAGGTATTCATGAACACAAAATTAATGTGTTAACTTCCAACAGAGATTGGGTTATCAAGCATTTGTCAAAATTCAATGAAATTCTTGAGAAAGGATTTTCTACCCCAGGTAGCTGTATTGGGAAAATTCTTTAGAATTTTACGGCTCTCAAAGTTGAGTTCTTTATTTGGCATTTTTTTTTTTATAATTCAACAGCACTTAGGAGTCTTCTAGACAAAAGGCACTTCTGGCGTAATAAAAAGCCTGGCATCTTTTATTGTTTGATCATTGGAAATGATCCAAGATAAATATTTTATTCATGCAGTTTCAAATCCCGTTTTGTGACCGATAGCAAGTACACAAGATGAGATTTTTCTACAGAACATATTACATGGTTTTTTTTTGTCAGTTTTAGTTTGTATTTGAGATATTGCGATTCCAAATAAAAACTTTGCTTTGTATTTGTGAACACACAGCTCATTAAATATAAGTTTAGGAATAAAACTAACAATATTCAGTTTATGTAGAACATTTCTCCTGAATGCTTTGTGAAGCAACTACAAATATCAAGAAGGAAATGTTTTTACACTTTACTATTATACTTGCCATCAAAGAAATTTGCTTAACCATATAAAACTATTTGTAAAGATTTTTGCCCTTGTGAAAACCAATGGACCGAATCACTTTCATTCGAGCTTTGTAGTTGTACATGGATGGTTTATAGAAAAGTATTTCTGTAGAACATGCATCCGTTTTGAAGACCGCTGACTTTTGTGCATATATATATTGGAGAAAAATATCATACATATGCAAAGGCAACAACTCCTGTAAGGATTCCTATAGTAATTAAGTAGAAAAGGAAAGTAGATTTGGCTCCACATTGCTGACATTTTTTCCCTCTATATATATTAAATGCTGTACCAGAATTAAATGCATGCGAGGTTTTTTTTTAAAAACCCAACAACCCATAAAATACAAATTTTCATTTTACTTGTACGGCCATAAAAAAGAATGTTTGCCCTAACCCTACCTACCCAGAAAATAGCTGCCTACTCAAAATCTTTTATTGTCCTGATGTGAAAGTTTTTATTTAATCAGATAGGCATGAGGACTAAAAAAACATCTGACACTCCAATTTCTCTTTGCTGAAAAAAATATACCTACCTATCTACCTACCCACTGTCTCTTCTGCCTTAGGGTAGGGTTTGGGCAAAACAAAATATTTTTAAGTGCAGCCTAACTCTTACAAAATTCTAAGGTGCTAAATACAACCACCATTTTTTTTTAATTATTTGAGTACCTCCTGTCCCTACAGAATAAACTGTGGAATATCACAAAGGTTTTCTAAATATTTGACAATTTCTTGCATCTAACCGTTATGTTCTATTTAAAACCATGGAACCAAAATATAATTCAAATATCCAAGTATCTACTACGGGTTGTATGTTATTTAAATTGATTTCAGAGATTTTTGGAAAAGTTCAGATTATAGATGCCAAGTGATAGCAAAAACTCATACTAAATTGTATCCACTGAAACTCAATGGATACCAATAAATGCATACAAAACAATTATTGACCAGAGAATAATATTTTATTGTCTGTTTACTGTTGCTGTTCTGTTGGCATGTTCCTGATGATATCTGAATCTCCTACAAATAGAAATCACGAGATATATAATGTAGGTCAGTAAATTGTAAAGCAATTCAAGTTTGGAAACATATATATCTAATAATACAATTAAACAATAATTTATGGTAACAAAGTTGAATTTGGAACATTTAACAATGCATCTAGCATCGGACCATTTTGACCTCGACGTATTGCATGGACACTCGTCTGTTGTTGAAGACTATGATAACATCCATATTTTCTTTTTGTCCCCTTGTTGAGTTGCTGTCTCATTGATCTGTGTATTAAGACAAAATATATTGTTTTATTTTAACCCCCCCATACTAAACCCTTCATTAGGAAAGATGATACAGAACTAAACAATTTGTAAAATTAAAACTAGCCTAGACTTCAGCACCCAATGACTGAACCACAGATCGTACACAATCAGTTTTTATTTCGTAATAATGGCAATACAAATCTAAATTTGCAATTCCTTTGACACAACTTTTGAGTAATTATAACTTGTTTTCTCAGTTTTATGTTGCCATAGATAAATTATATATCTATGGCAACATAAAACTGAGATAAACAAGTTATAATTACATAATAAACCTGGATGTTTGATTTATATAGAACATACTCCAAAGTAGTAACCATATGGAGTACCCAGTTTTATTGTTACAATGGTATTACTAACCTGGATCTGTGATTCCTAGAGTACACACTCGGAAGTATTTACCACAGGCAGTACCCAGTTCAATATTATTTCCTGTGTAATGATGGACACCTGTTTTGGCCAACATAGCATAGTATTCTATCTCACTTTTCCTGTAAACACAATTAGAAAGAATTAATGTTAAGATAAAAATAATATTTATTTCTTGGCTAAAATTTTTAAGTTGCAATATAAATATATACATTGGTTATAAGTATACAGCTACTAAGACTTTTGTTTCTAATTCAATTTTAATCTGATAGTCTTAGTTCAGCATATTCATGTATATAGTTGACATATTGTTTATAGAGAAACAGACCAAAGGATCATATCTAATTATTAACCATTGAACCATAAAAATAAGGTCATGGTCAAATTACCTGCATACTTTTCAAACAATCTTTATTTAACAGGACATATTAATTGTATATCCTGTATCAACATTTACAACTAGGCCTCAAAACTATCTGTCCAACCAAACCTTAAAACCTATTTTGTTAGATAAGTCTTAGCATAAATAAACTAAGGCTGTATAGTAAATTTAAAAACTGCCAGTTATTTTTTTTCTGAATTAAACCTTTGATTTGCTTACCATTATGAGGTTTACACACTTGGCTTGTCCTAGGTTAAGACATCTGAGTCATACAGCTGTTTCATATTAACAAGCTTTGAACAGAAAAGAAAACATCTGAAAGATTATGAATCCATCTTCACCATTTCAAATAATGGCTCCGGATTCAATCTCTATCAGTACACAAGTCTATTTAAACTGAGCTTGTGCAAAATTTCCTTCCTTTTTCATATAAATATATCTGTTGCAGTTCAACCTTTCACTTTCCCTTAGATTTTCAAGATCGGTTCTTTCCGAGTCATGTCATTATTTAAAAAAAATTAAACCCAATTCTATTTAAATCAGTACTAGGGAGACAAATACCAGAAATCTTTTCTCGTAGGCATAAATATCATTTTTCTGGTCATATTCAATACATAAAAAAATCTTAAAAGCCAAGGTGATGCCCATTTCATTGTGATGTAATTTTTACAAGGGAAAATTAGGTGTTTACATGTGTTAGGCTGCTTTTAGATGAGATCTCAAGAGAAACTACACATGACAACTTACATTGTTTCTTTAACCTTTTATCTTTATATACTAGATGAGGAGTTCCATATTATCAATGGAACCACCATTCTTCAGCTTTTAAACAGGCATGTCATTTAGCCTTTAAAAATTGAAAAGTTCCAAAAATAAAGTTTCATTTCAACAACTGCCTTCAATGGCCCTTAATTCATAAAATTCAGATAAAAAGAATGCCTACACATATCAATTTCTATAGACTTGAAGAGTTTCCCTTATTCTGTTTAGACAGATAATAATATAAACACCAATATACTGTGGATTCATTATTTTCGTGGAAATTAGATTTTGTGGTTTGGAAAAATCTGCATAAAGAGCTACAGCATAGAAAAAATGTGTACTCAGTTGAACATTTAAATTCCTGATTTACCTTTACTTACAAAATACACGAAATGTGTATCCCACGAATAATGAATCAACGGTATGTCTTCAAATCTAAACAATAATAATAATAGAGTGCAATGATCCATTAACTACATACCTTAATGGAGGTGTGTTGTTAGCAATGATCACCAGTTTAGCTTTGCCTTGACGGAGGGTCTTCAGGGTTTGTTTGTAGCCAAGTACAAACTTACCACTCTTCATAACAAGACCAAGTCGAGAATTGATGTTCTCAATGTTCTTTTTCTGTAATGAAAACATTTACATTTTATTTTCTACTTTGGTTTTGGACATATAGCTCTCCATAGACCTTATAGATGTTTGTTAATTATGTCGTCAAAATTTTACGGGAACCTTTGTGATGTCCAGTAATGGCGGACAAATAGCAATAAGGTGTATTATATACCCCACTTCTGAACCATTTTTTGACAAGCAGTATTCCTGATGTTTATTTAGAAACTACCATCAACCAGCAAATATATCAAATTAAAATGATTAGTATGAACTTCACTTGAGCAACAGGGCAGGTCCCATACCTGGAGCCGGATATGCTTGACCTTCCCAAAGAACCAGAGATCAGTCAGAATTTATAGTAGGTTTAGTGTTGCTCAGCACCATCTTAATAGTACCGTACCTACCGCTTATTAGTCGGAAAATTGGGAGTAAAATTCATAATCCAGAGAGGGTACCGACTAATAGAGCGAGATCCAGCGACCAGAGGAAAAATCCAAGATTGAGAAAAGTGGTCAGGAGTGAATTTCCTGGTCAAAACTACGTTTGTGATTGCCAAACCTACATAAATCAATAAATAAAAGTTTTGTTGAAAATAAATGACTACAACACTGTCCTTGTGTTTTATTTGTTCTTTGTTATCAATTTTCTGCAAATTCCACTGTTTCGGTTTGGGTATTGATTTTCATGGTCAAATGGTTTGTGCATAAACCCAAAGGAAGAGCCAAGAACCAAAATGAAAAGGAGATAACAATATACCAACTATGTGAAAGGATGTATTCAGAGGAGTTATTGTGTCATTATTGTGATATCATGATATCAATTCAATACTTATAATACAATACAATTCATACAATAATCAAAAATAATTTTAAGATTCATTCCCAAGATCAAAATATTATTCATTAAAATGTCTCAGGTAAACAAAATTACAAAATTGATTGACAAGCCAATATAATCCATTGATAACCCCTAATTAAGAGACAAAGAGTTGTATTCACTAAAGGTGTGAAAAATATCAGTGATAGGTGAACAGATGACACTAATGAGTTGGAGTTATTTTATTATAAAGTTGATTAGCTTCACTTAATTTTTTTAATCCTTTAATCATCACAATATAATAAGAATTATGAAGTGTACATGCCCATTTAACACTGAGTTATGTGTGCTGTGAAAAATATTGTTTGACTTTTAATTTTTTTCAGGTTCATATTGGTTTATGTTCGCTTTTCTCAAACAATAGGTTGTTAGTCGTACCCTACAAAATCATTGATGCATTACGTAAACAACACATGGCTAATCAAACAGTGAACAAAACAAGAGGAATGAATACATCTTTATTATTAACAGCAATATAAATTATCATGATCAACAAACATTCATGCAGAAAATGAATATAATTCCTGGATTTGCATTGGTTTTACCGGCGTTCAGTACCTGTCAGCTGCAAAAAAAATGTCCAAATTTTGTCCGACTTATACGAGGTCAAGACTAAATTTTTAGAATTTGGAGCTGAAAAGGGCAACCGACTAATAGTCGGATCGACTAATAAGCTTAGTAGGTACGGTATCTTATGTATCATTTTGTAGATTGTTGTCTTTTCATTTTTTTACATGATTTTGCTATCAACATTTCAACTTACGGTTTTCTTTTGTGGTGCCATTTTTCTTCTTTGGATGAAGTCTGTCAAAAACACTACAAAAAAAAAAGAAAATTTATTCTTAACAAGTTCAAACAAGCTTCATAAAAACAGTTTTATAATATGAACCTCGGTCAAACTGAAAAATAAATGCTTATTTTTATGTTTAAAAGTAAGCAACATTTCAAGCAGATGTAAACAAGAGTTACTTTACTTTTTTTATATTTATGTTTGATACCACTACTCTTTTCAAGACTTTAATGAATTACTCACTTTGTATTTGTTGGCCCATTTGTATATCAAAATTGTTATGTTGTCCACCAAATTTCAAATACCTTAATGAGCCCAGTGGTTGTCTAATTGTCGATATATTTTCTACATCTTTTGCTGTGAAGCCTACCTACACAATAATTTAAATAGTCTTTCAAGACGTCCTGGTTATTTGGACTACTACTCGAGTAGAAAGGGCAAAAAAAGGCACATACAAAAATTTCAAGGGTTCCGTGGAACCCAGTGTCTCGCCTACTTTTGCTGTTAATCGCAGGTTCAACAAAATGAGGAAAAAATTAATAAAATATTCCTCTCTATACTATCTTTTGATTGTAAGTAGCTTCTGTCCAAGTTTGGTAAAATCCAGGATAGTTTATGAATCTAATAAATGTTTCAAAACTTAAACTGCAGACTGTATGTAATGTTAACTGGAAGAAAAATTAAGTCCATTTATAAGTAAAATACGGAAAAATGGAACAAAATTTTAACAAAATTTTCTTCTAGATACTAGCTTTTAATCATAAACAAGCTTCTGTCGAAGTCTGGTACAAATCCAGGATAGTTTAAGAAAGTTGTTAAAATCTTAAAACTTTAACCACAGAGTGAATGTAATGTTAACTGGCAGAAAAACTAAGTCCATTTATAAGTAAAATACGTAAAAATGTAATTTTTTTTACAAAATTTACTTCTGCATACTATCTTATGATCATAAACAAGCTTCTTTCCGAGTTTGGTAGAAATTCAGGATAGTTTAAGAAAGTTATTAAAATTTCAAAACTTTAACCACAGAGTGAATGTAATGTTTCCTGGCAGAAAAACTAAGTCCATTTATAAGTAAAATACGGAAAAATGGAATTTTTTTACAAAATTTACTTTTGAATATTATCTTATGATCATAAACAATCTTCTGTCCAAGTTTGGTAGAAATCTAGGATAGTTTAAGAAAGTTATTAAAATTTCAAAACTTTTAACCACAGAGTGAATATTTGTGGACGCCTCCGACGACGGAATGTAGGATCGCTATGTCTCGCTTTTTCAACAAAAAGGGAAGTCACAGCCGTCAGAAAAAATGGACTAGAAATTACAATAAAATGCTCCAGGGCGCAGCTTGATACGACCGCAGAGGTCGAACCCTGAACAGTTGGGGCAAGTATGGACACAACATTCAAGCTTGATACAGCTCTGATTTGGATTGTGATTGACTATTTGACACAGCATAGGTTTCTGACACAGAATGAATGTGGTCTAAGAACTTAAAAATTTTAAATTGGACATTCACCTATTATGGTCCAATATCCAAAATCTAAATACATGGTTAGATTCAGCATATCAAAGAACCCTAAGAGTTCAATTTTGATGAAATCAAACTTTGGACCCTTTTGACCTCAATGTGGACAAAGTTGATAACGGGCCCAAAAATAAAAATCTAAATACATGGTTCGATTCAGCATATCAAAGAACCCCATATATTCAATTTTGTTGAAATCAAACAAAGTTTAATTTTGGACTCGATTTTGACCAACTTGAAAACTGGGCCCATAATCAAAAATTTAAAGACATGTTTAGATTCAGCATATCAAAGAACCCTAAGAATTCAATTTTGTTAAAATCAAATTAAGTTTAATTTTGGACCTTTTGGACCTAAATGTAAACCAATTTGAAAACAGGACCAAAAATTAAGAATCTAAATACATGGTTAGATTCAGCATATCAAAGAACCCCATATATTCAATTTTTGTTGAAATCAAACAAAGTTTAATTTTGGACCCCAATTTGGACCAACTTGAAAACTGGGCCCATAATCAAAAATCTAAATACATGATTAGATTCAGCATATCAAAGAACCCTAAGAATTAAATTTTGTTAAAATCAAACTAAGTTTAATTTTAGACCCTTTGGACCTTAATGTATACCAATTTGAAAACGGGACCAAAATTAAGAATCTAAATACACGGTTAGATTCAGCATATCAAAGAACCCCATATATTCAATTTTGTTAAAATCAAACAAAGTTTAATATTGGACCCTTTTGACCTTAATGTGGACAAAGTTGATAACGGGCCCAAAAATCAAAAATCTAAATACATGGTTAGATTCAGCATATCAAAGAACCCAATATATTCAATTTTGTTGAAATCAAACAAAGCTTAATTTTGGACCCCAATTTGGACCAACTTGAAAACTGGGCCCATAATCAAAAATTTAAAGACATGTTTAGATTCAGCATATCAAAGAACCCTAAGAATTCAATTTTTGTTAAAATCAAATTAAGTTTAATTTTGGACCTTTTGGACCATAATGTAGACCAATTTGAAAACGGGACCAAAAATTAAGAATCTAAATACATGGTTAGATTCAGCATATCAAAGAACCCCATATATTCAATTTTTGTTGAAATCAAACAAAGTTTTATTTTGGACCCCAATTTGGACCAACTTGAAAACTGGGCCCATAATCAAAAATCTAAATACATGATTAGATTCAGCATATCAAAGAACCCTAAGAATTAAAATTTTGTTAAAATCAAACTAAGTTTAATTTTGGACCCTTTGGACCTTAATGTAGACCAATTTGAAAACGGGACCAAAAATTAAGAATCTAAATACACGGTTAGATTCGGCATATCAAAGAACCCCAATAATTCAATTTTGATGAAATCAAACAAAGTTTAATTTTGGACCCTTTGGACCTCAATGTGGACCAATTTAAAAACGGGCCCAAAATCCAAAAACTTAATACACGGTTAGATTCAGCATATTAAAGAACCCCAAGAATTCAAGAATAAAACCCCATTGAAATTGGTCAAGAAATAAGCAATTTATACAAAGTATCTTCTTTTGCACAATACTGTGCAATTGAATATTTCTTGCAATTGCGCAATACTGTGCAATTGAATATTTCTTGCTATTGCGCAATACTGTACAATTGACAATTTCTTGCTATTGTGCAATATTGTGCTATTGAATATTTCTTGCAATTGCGCAATACTGTGCAATTGAAGATTTCTTGCTATTGCGCAATACTGTGCAATTGAAAATTTCTTGCTATTGCACAATACTTATTATATAATAATTTACACATCCTGTTTGGTGTGTATCTCCTGCCATATCATTATTATTTGCTTTTAAATATAAATCAGAAATAACCAACTTAAAATGGAAAATTTTAAAGAAAAAAAAGGAAAAAAAGGAAAAAAAAGGAAAAAAAAATCCCCCCCCCCAAATTTTTGAACCCCCTTATGATTCATCACCCCAAACTCAATCCCAGCCTTCAATGAGGTATGGTACCTTGCAGTACAATTTCAGAGACATCCATACACTTAAACACAAGTTATTGTCTGGAAACTAGAAAATGCTTATTTTGGCCCCTAATTCCTAAACGTTTAGGGCAATTACCCCAAACTCAATTCCAGCTTTCCTTTGTGATATGGAACCTTGTAGTACAATTTCAGAAAGATCCATACACTTACACACAAGTTATTGTCCTGAAACTAGAAAAATGCTTATTTTTGCCCTTTTTGGCCCCTAATTCCTAAAATTTTGAGGCAATTACCCCAAAATCAATCCCAGCATTCCCTTTGTGATATGGAACCTTGTGGTACAATGTCAGAGAGATCCATACACTTACACACAAGTTATTGTTTGGAAGTTACAAAATGCTTATTTTGGCCCCTAATTCCTTAACTGTTGGTACCATAACCCCAAAATCAATCCCAACCTTCCTTTTGTGGTATTGAACCTTATGGTAAAATTTCCTAGAGATCCATTTACTTAAACTAAAGTTAGAGTGCGAAAACCAATGTGTCTTCGGACGACGACGACGCATACCAATATCGACCACAAAAATTTTTGCGGTCGTATAAAATGCCATAAAATGAGCACGATCACCCAGGGTCACCTGTTAACCCGTCAAATAGAGAATGATTCCATTAAGTAGGTATGGCAAACCAATGGGAGATAACTCCAAATTACCCTAAATAACTGTTCCCAGATGTGTGTAAAAATAAAATCTTTGGGTGACCTCCAATTACGGCCTTCTATTAACTTGTTAAGTCTCAGAAGGTTCTGATTGCTTTAATAGATATTATATGAATATTCATGATTCTGTATATTATAATTTTCGAATACGATGAAATATTTGAGGTACAAACAAGGGTTTGAAAGTTACATTCGTTTCAAAAAATACATGGGAACATTATACAGCCATAAAATGTACTTTTTAATAAGTTTAATATATTAATTAAATAATTAGGTCCAATAAATAAATCTAGATAGCTGTGTTCATATCAAAATTAATTTTATAAATAACCCTCCTTTTAGTGTTGTGTGAGTTATTTCCTTGCATGGACAACTTTTGGTTTAGTTTTGATTGGAAATCAATGTGATAGTTTTTTTTGCATTATGCAACCAGTTTATTGCAATTTAAAGATAGTTTAACCACTTGCCATTGCACACGAGATGGTAAGGATACTGAATAATGTGGTTTAACAACAATCAATATATGTATTTTCAACATGTTCAACTAAAAACATTACATAGGAATCCATGCAGTAGAGGCAGTTCACTTGTCTGCTATTCACAGTTAAGGTTTTAGAAGAAAAAAAAACATGGCAATTCATTCCTTGTCATCAATTCTCCCTGTCTTCCATCCCATATTGATACAAGAAGATTCCCTATCCCTTTCCTGACTGCCACTTTCCAAGTTGAAAGTTATATTAATTATTAGACAAGTACTATTTGTCTTAGAATAATTATATAACTTTCAAAATAATATTAATATGACCCTATTTTTCAGACTGTATTTAACAGTAAACTCTAAAGATATTATTTTTTGTAAACATGTACATATTTGTGTGTGTGTGTGTGTGTGTGTGTGTGTGTGTGTGTGTGTGATCACATTAACTAAGTTGTTGAAATTTTCCCACATATATGCACTAAATACAATGGTATAATTAAACAAGGAACGTAACGGACACTACAGCTATCTACACATACAGACTGTTAGAGGATTATCGAGCCAAAAACTTGATAATACCGGAGATGGTAGGTCTCAAACCATGTTTGCAGTTCTGTTCAAGATTCATTTTGCATGTAGTTGCACCAGAAGTGTAATTTTTATTATGATTTCAGCATGATCATGAATAGGAATACATGAACTAATCAAGTTTTACCTTGAGCTTACCACATTCTGTATTGATCAGTATTGAAGTGATTTCATGTCGAGAAAAAAAAAACACTAGCGAACACCATGCAATTTAATATATATCCTGAAATAATAATTATATTATATCTGGGTAGCTGCTAGTCAAACTAACAACTAATGCTTGATACAGTGAAACTTGTCTAAACCAAACCCTAAGTAAACCGGAAACCATGTTCTGAAGTCCATTCATCTCAGATTCAATGCATTTTGAACTTCAGTCCTGAATGAGATTGGTTTACAGATTTCACTGTATAAATATTGTAACTGATATACAGATATGAATTTACTTTACTTTTATACATACAAGTATTTATAGTGATCTGACATAATTATTTTGTTTGAAATTTCTCAAATAAAATAATGTTATATTTATTTTCATTGTTTATCAGTGCAACAGGTATTTTAGTCCTGTAGTATTAATTGTTTGAAGGTTGTTGTTTATTTTTATTTATAAGCATTCACTATACTAGTCCAAATAATTATGACGTCTTGAAAGGCTATTATATTTTTTTCTTTGACGCTTACATCGACGCCATAACGCCGAACTCATATTTTCAGTTGGACTTTGAGAGGAATTTACTGCTTTATTTAAACATTTAGCTGATTTCTCCTTAAGATGCTTCATTTTAGGAGTATAAAATATATTTAGAACCAAACTCGGTAAAATTTGACGGACCTAAATTTCCGGATAATCTAAAACAAAGGGTCCGGAAATTCAGGTCTGTCAAATTTTACAGAGTTTGGTGCAAAAATATATTTTATACTCTCCTAAAAAGAAATCAGATAAACATTTTAAAAAAAGCAGTAGATAATCGTCCGCCTCAGATGGAATTGTAACTTATTTTATTATTACTGTAGGGATTTATTGGAAATATTTTGCACAAACAAACACATAAAAGGTAAGAAATTTTATATATGCAAAATTTTTAGCCTTCAATGAAAATTTTATGGTTAAATTGGGCCTCAAAGTTGAGAGCAAAATGTGCTCTCAAAGTCCAACCGAAAATGGTGGCTTCAGCATTATGACGTCGCAGGAAGACGTCAAAGCAAAAATTTAAAATAGCCTTCCAAGACGTCATAATTATTTGGACTATCACTATACATGCTATATAAGAATAAGAATATTTCATTAAATAGAATGTTAATGAAAAGGAACATTCGAAAACTATCATGACTATACAAAGACAGATGACATATTTCAAAACTTTTCTCCTCTCTCATGGTACACACACACAAACATATACATTTGTATATAAAGAGTAATATTCATATTTTGTTTCGTTACATTCAAATGTTTATAAAGTTTTACTTTACATTTTCAATATACCAACTGATGTTCTGAAGAAAGGAATATATAAAGATATCGTCATGTTATGTGACTTTGGATGATAGAAATTCATGAGAGTGGTTGACATTTTCATGCTTTATGCTTCTATTTTGACCAAAAACTTAACATGGAGGATTGAAATTGACTAACAAGATGTAAAAGAAGCAATATAAACAAAACTATAACCCAAATGATTAAAAAAAAAATTTATTATTTTTAAAGAGAGGAAACAGTTTTTCTAGAATATTAAAAAATACCATTTTGAAAATTTGCTATTTCTTCGTTGTTATTATGAGTATTGATAAAAGTGAAACTGTTTTGAAAATGTCTTCACAATGCCTTTAAAATGGGGTAAAGTTTTCTTAGATCAGTTGATTTAAAAAATCACTTTCCGTACCTACATTGTTTTTTTTCTGTCCTTTTCATAAGAGATGATATTGGATATGTTCCTTATGTCGTAACTACAATACCCTCCTTTTCACGAATGTGACTTACCGAATTAGACTATTTACGGATTTGTAATAACATAAGCAACACGACAGGTGCCACATGTGGAGCAGGATCTGCTTACCAGGGTTTGACACTAACTAGATTCCTGTACTAGCCCTGGTACAAATTCACTAGCCCGCCAAGTGCCAACGGCACGACCCTTTCTAGGAGGGTCTGAGGCATGCCCCCAGAAAATTTTGAGATACATGAAGCAAAATCCTGTGTTCTGGAGCATTTCAGAGGGTTTTACACATGTTTTGTTTCACCCGAGTTTTTGGTGGGGTTCGTGTTGCTTAAGTCTTTGGTTTTCTGTGTTGTGTCATCTGTACTATTTTTGTCTGTTTGTCTTTTATTTTTGGCCATGGCGTTGTCTGTTTGTTTTCGATCTATGAGTTTGACTGTCCCTCTGGTATCTTTCGTCCCTCTTTTATTAAGTATCATTTCAAAATCATTTTTTAAACCCAGGAAAAATGACTCCATATGCCAGTTTTTCTACCAATAATTCAACTTGTTTTATATATTGTTGAGGTTGTGCAATAATATCAACATTTTCCATTTTAACAGTTCTAATGGAACACGTCTATACCTTGCGACCACGAGGTTGAAAAGGACAGTTTCCCGTGATGCATGTGAAATTTTGATTTCCGGAAAATTTTAAGTTTTCTCCCTTGACTGTCGGGTTCGTGCAGCGTTACAACAGGAAACGACAATAATTACGACTAAATAGTCAGTCTACATTCCAGCGATGGCGACAAAGGCCTGAAGTTGTAGTCTTCAAGTTTTCTTTAATATTTAGCAGAGCTTTAAAGTTTTAAGTAGCCACAATGTTTGTTTATCTGAGCAAGAAGGTGAATACTTTTTATTGACCTAGAAAAAACGTTTGTTACCAGCACTGAAAACATTTCATCAGGGAAAATCTTATTGGTTGCCAATGAAGCTTTTGAATTTAAAAAAAATTGAATTATAAATAGTTTTTAAGATAAAACAATCTTTTCAATAAAAGTCCCAGAACTAAGTGAGAAAATGGGTTGTAAATAGATATTAAATAAGAGTTTTTGTATTTGAACTTATCCAACGAGCAGATGTTTTAATATATATAATCAGCTATGATGAAATATGATAATTTTTAGACATTTACAAATCCCTGAATTTAGTTTGTCCAGTAAGGAATCCATGACAACTCTCCCCACTTTTTCACCAACAAGGCCCACTTTCTACCAACTCGCCCCACTTATGAAAAAGGGTAAACACCTTGAATTTAGTCGTGCCAACTCGCCCCTTTTATGAAAAAGGGTAAAATCCCTTTGAATTTAGTCCTGATAACTCGTCCCACTTATAAAAAAGAGTAAAATCTCGATGAATAAAGGGCTGCCATATTTGTCTCTGAGATTGTGTAGATTCAGTGTTCCAGCTAGAATTTCAAAAGGGCAGGAGCCAATCATGAAAAGGGCACTTTAGATATAGGAAGATGTGGTGTGAGTGCCAATGAGACAACTCTCCATCCAAATAACAATTTATAAAAGTAAACCATTATAGGTCAATGTACGGCCTTCAACACGGAGCCTTGGCTCACACGAACAACAAGCTATAAAGGGCCCCAAAAGTACTAGTGTAAAACCATTCAAACGGTAAAACCAACGGTCTAGTATATATAAAAACGAAACGAGAAACACGTATAAATTACATAAACAAACGACAACTACTGTACATCAGATTCCTGACTTAGGACAGGTGCAAACATTTGCAGCGGGATTAAACGTTTAATGGTACCAAACCTTCTCCCTTTTTCTGAAACAATAGTATAACATCACAACATAGAAAACACACGATAAAACATCAATTGGAAGGCTTAACTCAATCAAAACTTTAGTATGATGATTGATATTTCAAAAGGACATGTCCTATGTAAACTGCAATGGGTTTCAGCTAGGAGTTTTGAGAGGGTTTAGTAACTTTACGCTAGATGAAAATCAACCTTATTTCGGGTAACAGTAAGGGACCAATGATGTATATTACTAGCTATACATATGCCTTAGTCTTGCAAGGACAAGGATCTTTGAAGGCCTTATGCATGCTACAAATGTAGGCAGTCATGGTATGATTCTACTGGTGTGATGCTTAAATATGAAGATAAGAACAAGGATCCAGAAATTTAGTTCACAATTTCAGTTATTTTGAGGGACATCCTGATCAACAAAAGTCAGGTTCCTCGAGCTCTTTTTCAAAGCAAAGAATCACAGCATAAATGAAATTGTAACGACTATTTCACTGCCTAATCAATATCCCTGTGAAACCATTTAAAATCGATATTTGGAATTCAATTTTATGAGCTTGGAATGATTAAAAGACTGTCAATTTTAAATATATTAAGAAAAGATCACGTTACGTTACTTTCGATTTTTAAGCGAAATGAAAACAGGAAGTGACAAGAGGATAATAAATTTAGAATGAATCGGTGTTCATCTACGGCAAGAAATTATCTTTTTTCTAATTCAGTTGCTCAGTAAAATAAATATTTGTCTCTCGGGTTAATTTGAAAGTAAATGATTTTGTATTTTACATTAAATTATCTATTTATAAAGATACGTTCACGCATGCTCGATTCATGATAAAGAAAGCACATGTTTGAATCGTGAAAATTATACTATAATAGTCCCAGTGAAAATATTATTGAAGTTTTATCTTTATAATCAAAATTGTCAAAAGATTTCATGAAAAGTTTTATAAAATGTGACGAAAATACGTTCCAATGACGAAACTACGTCAACTGAGCTGGAATAAGTTATCGTTTGAGAAAATATGAAATTAAATGAACACTCCAGGAAAAACAATTTTGTTAAATTGACGAAACTACAAAAACATCTATGGATAAACAAACTGTAAATTTTGGTCTTTTGAGAAATCTTAAATTGAAATGCTGACTGACCGAATTTAATGGGAAAAATAATTACAATGGTCAATTATGAGGTTTGATTAACGGATTAACGACCCTTTGATGGTGATAAGAGGATTATCTGTAATCACAACTTATTACACCAGCTGTAAATGTTAATTAGCTGAGGGTCATAAACCTGTCATAAATATGAAGACGGGTAGAATAATAGTATTTTCATCAAAATATTACGACAATAAAGGCATGGACTTGAGAAAAGGGCAGGCGTCTGAAAAAGGGCACAGGGCGGCACTGGGAAAGGGCGGGCGGACCGCCCTGTGAAAACGACCTAGCTGGAACACTGAGATTAAACATAATCTTTCATAAGTGGGGCGAGTTGGTATGACTAAATTCATCAGGATTTTACCCTTTTTCCTAAGTGGTGTGAGTTGGTATACAAGAGTGGGGCTAGTTGGTAGAATGGGCGAGTTGTCTTGCTTCCTCCGGTAAGTCTTTTGTTCATTTAAAGAAAGGACTTACCAGATGAATGAAATTACACGTAAGTACACTCGTACAGATGTAATGATATCAATCGAATGCTAGTCATTTAGTGACCTGGTTGATTCATAACTGAGTCGTTTCGTACCCGTTGTAACTATTTACATGTTTATACTGGCTATGATTACCCACAAAAAGTAATGTCAACAAGAAATAATTGTTGTTAACTAATTGCTGAAATGTATTTCCAAACAGGAACACAATTTCATAAATATTTTATATTCCGTTCAGAAGGTGGTACTTTAAGTAGAAAAGAGGCATGTAATCAGGTCAAAGTAGATACAAGTGATTGATAGGGTAAAGATCGTTTCTTACCTAGTCTATATGTAACTAGGTACTTTCATAACTGACACATTTTGTAACTGTTGTAATAATATATGATTATATGAAGTGTAGGTTAGGGGAGAATTGTAGAATAAATATTTCCATTATTAAATATTAAAACACTCAATGATATGGAGCTTATCACTACTGGAGGATGAAAAATCAGGCATTATGTCAGTATAAACTTGGAAACAAAGGACAAAGAACTGATGGTTACGAAAGTTAAAAGATATGATCGAGTAAATTAATATTCTTACGGAAGTCAAAGAGAACTTGAGTTAAAAAAAACATGCAAACTTTAAATCTGCCAATGCCAGTTAAATCTATAAACATCATGATCAAGTTTGTCAGTTCATTGAAAGTATAAATATGATAGTGCAAGTTTGGCATGATGTTTCAATATTCTTGTTTTACCCCTGTTCTTAACTTGGTACATACATGAAGACAAATTTTTTTGAGATTGATCCATAGCTTATTGTTGTGCTAACAAACTTTGTTTTTGTTTTATAGATTGCCATACCTAACAACACTAAGTTGAAATATGTTTCATGGAATAAAGATCAAGGATATATTGCATGTGGTGGTGAAGAAGGACTTCTCAAAGTCCTTAAGTTAGAAACAGCTTCAGGTAAGTTTGGGACTTCTTTAAGTCCTCACCTACAGGTATATTTTGTAAGTTGAGGACTTCTCACATTCCTACTCAATCTAGAAACAGTTTCATGTATGTTGGGGGTCAGGCTTTAAATTAAGAATTGAATACTTCTTTTTGTAAATTTATTGGGGTGTAAAAGCGTTGATCGAAGTACATTTTGTATGAAGCGCATAAGCACTTCATTCTAAAAATGTGCACACGGTCAATGCTTTCACAACCCTGTAAAATTACTGAAAGTAGCATTCAATACTTATAATTTCATTTTTTTGCAAGGATCATGAAAACACGATTTCTATCAAGTTTTTCTTTATTTTACCTGTGCACTTTATTGTGGAAGCTCGTGTCATCGTGAATGTTACATTTCATTTTGAAATGAAGGTTAATTTCAGAATGACGTTAGATTGCTGTTAGCCAATCAAAATAACGTATTATAATGAAACATACATGTAATGTAGTTATTATTATTTGTTAAAATTGTAATTATTATGGAGAGGAAGGAAAGGTTGACTAATCAAATGTGTGTTTTTTTTTAGTTATTTAACTCATATAGTCATACATAAAATACATGAAAAGGATAACTTGAATTACCCTAAATATTAAACAGTACATCTGACTTCTTTGAAAAAATAGATGTGTAAACAACAACGAACAGAAAATGGTCCAGAAAGACTGAATTGGTACAGACACAAATTGTGGTGAGGTTAAATCAGTTTTACATGTGCACAGACATCTGCCTGTGATTATCTAGACCTTATCTTGTACAGCAAAATGAAAAATCTACACACTCCATCTAAATATATATACATGTATTAACCTTACATCGCTTAAAGCTATTTGTTTTTCCTTTAGGGAAAACAAGACAATTTTTTATCTTGAAGAATATCCTTTGTTTAATTTTACATTCAGGAAAAGATGCTAAAGTGAAAGGACTTGCAGCTCCAAGTAACCTGTCAATGAACCAGACACTGGAAGGACATAGTGGTAAGATAGTATTGTTGGACTTTTTTCTGTTAGCCTTTTAATGAATTGATAACTTAGAGAACTTTACTTTTTACTGAGTAATATAAAAATTTGGGACTAATTTCACTGCATCTAATTTTTTTTATGCACCAATCAGATTCAAGTAAATCGCCATGAATATTCATAGAAAATAAAGTGCATATTACTATACACAAAATTAAGGTTTGCAAGTAATAATTTTAAAGTCAGATTCAATATTCAAAATATGTAAACTTTTATTATAAATATAGTAATTAAATAGATGATTTTACTGTATACAAAATAATCCTAAAATCACTCTGCTACATGTCAAGGCTTCCAAACGGTCATATATTCCGGAAATTTGTATAATGTCCGGTAAAAGTCCGGCTGGGCAAAGCATGAAACGGTCATCTACTTTTTAGTTTTCAAGGCTTTCTTAAGAGACGGTCATTTTAACATAATTCATGATCTTTTAGACCCAACTTTTGCCTTTAACAGCCATACACTTCCAGTCATAAAAGTGACATGATCATTAAGTACTATCAAAACAACCCCTACTTTAATACCTTCTCACTTTAATCAAGGCTAATTGTCGAACAGCTGAAATTTACCTGTTCAGGTGACAGGTAAACTATTTTGAACCGGACATTGATCGGTCTATTCAAAGTTATTTTCTTACATTTCAGCGGTTTGCATCTAATTAATTTAGTCAAAAAGATTTAAATTATCAGAAATACGTTTACAAATATGATTTGATGAAAAAATTAAAAAGGTGAAAATGAAAATCGTCATAACCACGTTGTTTGAACCAGAGACGTCTCCTTTGAACTAGTACATGTGTGCGCATGTGCACAGGTGTGAAATTTAATTATGCATCCTAATTTCTTCAAAAATGCTTAAATTGTCATTGATACCTTTATCTCACGTTTATTTTGAATATTTTCTTGAAGAAACAACGTAAAAGAGCTACTTACACTCATTCATGCTTTGCAAACTTACACGGAATTTAAGTATCCGTCTCTGGTGCATGTTTTACCATTGTAACGATAACATCCGGTATTAGATTTAAAACGAAAGTAAAGTTCTTGACAACGTTATTTTGCACAAATAAAGAGTCTAAGGCAGACATAAGTATGCTGATGTTGCACACTTCGAATAATGCACTGCCAATTTAACAGTTTACGTCAGAACTTCAATTTGAATCAAAGAAAGTTTAATATCGTTTTTTCAATATCAATCATTGGGATGGCCAACTCGGCAACTGATTACCATAATTGCCTTTTGTTTATTTAGTCTTAAGGGATTAAAATCGGGATAATATATAAAATGTCCGCTGGCTAAAAATAATTTTGGAAGCCCTGCTACATGTACATGCAATAAACTTCCTATGAATGAAACACTTACAGGACCCATCATGTAGTGTGTTCTGGTCCCAGTTTGGTATTCAAAGCTAGTGTTATGGGGAGAATTCTGATCACAATTCAAATGTTCAGATGAAAAATCATGAAAACATTTATCTAAATCATGAACACTTTGAGGTAGTGTACCAAAATTAGGCTTTACTGAAGCAGGCTTCTTAAAAATTGTCCTCACTTTTGTTTGAGTTACATCAAGGGTATTTTCTAATACCATATAAAAAACATTTGAATAAGTACTTCTTTAAGGATGAAATGATAAAATAAAATAATGAGAATAGGATTATTATTTCTGTGTATATATTACAGGTGCTGTTCAAGTTGTAACATGGAATGAACAATACCAAAAACTGACCACAAGTGACCAACATGGTCTTATTATTGTATGGATGTTGTACAAAGGTCAGTATTATAAAAAAATAAGGAGATATGCAGTGTTCCAGCTTGATCGTTTTCACAGGGCTGTCAGCTCGTCCTTTCCCGACTGCGGCCCTGTGCCTTTTTAAGACGCCCTGCCCTTTTTTGCAAGTCCATACCTTTATTGTCGTAATATTTTGATGAAAATACTATAATTTTACCTGTCTTCATGTCTCTGACAAGTTTATGACCCTCAGTTCCGCTTATTGCCATCAGATGGGTCACTAATACGTTAATTAAACCTCATAATTGACCATTATAATTATTTCCCCCAGTAAAATCGGTCAGTCAGCATTTCAATTTCAATATTTCTTAAAAGACCACAAAAAATGTAGATATGTCTTTCTCGGACGGTTCGCATTTTGATTTCAAAATTTCTCAAGCGATCACTTATTGCAGCTCAGATGATGTAGTTTCATTTTTTAACACATTTTATATAACTTTTCATTAAAATCTGTAGACAATTTAGATTATAAAGATTAAAAGTTTATTCAAAACATTCAAAAATATTTTCAAGAGTCAAACATGTGCGTTCTTTATCATGTACTGCTCATGTGTGAATGTATTTTTATAAATTCAAGAGACACTCAAATGTAAAATACAAAATCATTTAGTATCAAATTAAATGAGAGAAACAAATATATTACTTACTGAGAAACTTAATTTTAAGAAATGATAATTTCCTGCATTTTTGTTAAACGCAAACCAATTCGAAGATGAATCCGGATTCATTTTAAATTTATTATCCTCTTGGAACATCCTGTTTTCATTTCGTTAAAAAATTGAAAGTAAATGTGATCTACTCTTGATAAATTTGAAATAGACAGTCATTTTAATCGTTCCAAGTTTATAAAAATGAATTCCAAATATTGATTTAAACATTTTTACAGGGATAGTGATAATGCAGTAAAATATTCGTAACAATTTCATTTATGCTGTGATTCCTGGTTTTAAAAAAGAGGAACCCAACTTTTGTTGATCAGGATGTCCTCTAAAAATATCTGAAATTCTGAACTTAATTTGCGGATCCTTGTCTAATCTTCTACTCAAGCATCACACCATGACTGTCTACATTTGTAGCATGAATGAGGCCTTCAAAGATCCTGGTCATTGAAGGACTTCCAAGGGCATAGGTATAGCTAAAAATATACGTCCTTGGTTTCTTACTGTTACCCAAAATAAGGCTGATTTTTATCTTGCGTAAAAGTGACTTAAGCCCTCAATACTGCTAGCTGAAACCTCTGCTGTTCACATTAGACAATGTTTGACATGCCCTTTTTTGAAATATTAATCCCGTGCAAAAGTGCCCTTTTCATGATTGGCTCCCTGCCCTTTTGAAATCCTAGCTGGAACATTGATGTGGTATAATTGTCAATGAGATAACTATCCACCAGAGACCAAGGATGAGAATGTAACAACTAAATTTCACTGTACGACCTTTAACAGTAAGCAAAACCCATACCTTATAGTAAGCTATAAAAGGTCCTGACATGAAAAAATGTGAAACAATTCAAAACATAAAACAAACGACCAGATTGTATATCAGTCTTATAACTGTTATGCAGGATTTGCCTATTGTTTTTACATATGTTTACAAATTATACAGATGCTTTTTATATTGATAATGGATGAATCTTTAACATTTAATTTTATCGACAGTATAAAGAATGAGAACATTTAAGCTAGCTTTGTCCTAGATGAAACAGATTTCTTTACATGGTATAGCACAATGTATCAATCTTCACTAAGATATCATCCTTGCCCCAGAAAGCTGTACTCTTGTGGAATACATAGATATACTAAAATTTGAAAATAAAATGCAATTTATTCTGTAAATGTGAAAATTTTAGCGCAGTGGTTATTTTCCCTTATTTTGGGATTATGTTTTATGTGCTAAAATATTAAGCAAATTGTTATTTAACGAGTGAACTTAACCCTTGCACAAAAAGTTTATTAATTGCAATCATGGATGTACCAATTTGAAAAATATATACATTTTCAGTGCTTGTGAACCTGTTAGCTATTCAATTTGTATTAAGTATGTACTTAGGTGAGGTTTAGGAATTTTTGTCAGATGTTCGTACTCCTTGGTTTTTTTCCTACGATACAGGGTAAAATAGTTTGCCCCATAACACCCATTTTTCTTTTCATATAAGACTTCAATAGCTCATAAAAGGTTATTAACCAAAATTTAAGCAGATTCTAGATTTCTTTTCTTTCGATTTGAGACCCAAATAATACCAATGCAAATATAAGGTAAAAGTCCGAGTCAGCCTTTTCCTGCCATTTTAAAAAAAATTAAATATCTCGAAAAGGAGCTCCAAACTATCAATAATTTTAGCTTATTTTGTTCCTTAACTTATGCTCTTCTGACTTATAGTATCAATTTTAAATTCTAATTTTTTTTAATTTCACCTAAGTACATCCATAAGTACATATCCATGTTGTTGTATTGTTACAGGAATGTGGTACGAGGAGATGATCAACAACAGGAATAAGTCTGTTGTACGTAGTATGGGATGGAACGCTGATGGACAGAAAATATGTATTGTTTATGAAGATGGTTGGTATACTTATATAATTATTAACAAACTAATGTTATCAACTCTCTCAGGCAAAGTTGACCTAAGATGGATTTAGCTATATGTTTTTGGTCTCATATGGTCAAATTTTTCTTCATGTATTCAGGTTTTTATACATCCTTGGCTTTCAAATTTTGGATTTGAGCATACTGATGAAAGGAAATCCAGAAAAATTTGGATGCACAAAATTTATAGTGTTTTTTTTTTAATTAATAAGGAACATGAAGGATAGAATGGCTGTTTATATTTTAAAAAATACAAACAATTAAAAAGTGATTTCATTTTTTAAAGTTTATATTTTTTCTTTGTTACATGTATAACATTACTGTTGTGTACAATTATATCTCATGCAAAACAGTATACACCTTATCGCTATTCCCGGCTGACCCGAGAATCTGTCCCGCTTGAACTATTGACGTCATACAACAATCACTTTTCCATTGTGGCGTCAAATATTTTGTATTATGACGTCAAAATGTTATGGGAACCTGTGTGATGTCCAGTAATGGCGGACAAATAGCGATAAGGTGTATTTCTCCATTCTCAACAGTTGTATCAGACTCTATAATTTATATACAGGTGCCGTTATAGTTGGATCAGTAGATGGTAACAGGATATGGGGCAAAGAATTAAAAGGACAACAGTTAGCTCATGTTGCTGTAAGTTACCATGATTAAAACTATGGTTGTTTGGATCAGTTTTGATATATACTGAGACAAACTTAATAATACATTTGTAATTATCTTAATTTTGTTTCTAAATTTTGTAATTATCTCAATTTTGTTTCTTAATTTAGAATGGTGAAAAACAAGAAATTTTCCTGTGTTGTTTATTTGCTTCAAATTCCTGATTTAGATCAAACTGAGAGAAGTTTATCATTTAGGAATACAGAAATTGTGTAAACAAAAGCTCACCAACAAGGTTTGCCATTACAGTCACACAATTTAAACTCTGCAAAAATTTCCATTTGACATTATATTCACTATAATCTAAGAAGATGCGGATTATACGTGTACATCAATGAGGCAGCAATGAAATATGTCATTAGAAATATAGAGGTCAACATATGCATTATTGAATATAAGGAGATGTGGAATATAGGTCAATGAGAAATCCAATCCAGTGAATGAAAAAGACTTAGTTATGGGAAGTAATAGTCTGCAGGCCATTCTGTTAAATTAATTTATCTTATGAGTCCACATTCAAATAGAACAATCTAAAATGTTGGTAAGTTGAGTTTTGTGTGCTGTTTTCATTTCTGAATAAAAAAATTTTTTCTTGTAATTCAGTGGTCAGCTGATGGGAAGATTTTGTTGTTTGGTATGACAAACGGAGAGGTACATATTTATGACAACACAGGAAACTTCATTGTAAGTATATGGTTTGTTTTACTTTATATAATTTTAGACACAGAATAAAAGAGCTTAATATTTTTTGCTTATCACAAAGCCCAAAACTGAGCTGAATAATTACAAATTTACATTGAACTTAGATAGAATTATTGCAATGACTCTTCATTATAGTCAAACAAGTAAATAAGCAACATAAATGTAAAGTCATTTTATGTTTAACCAGGAATAAAATCTGACTTGTACATTCATGTATATATTAATGACAGTGACTTGGTTTAGACACAATTCATGGTTTCCTTATCCAAGGTCATGGTTAATCAAGCATATGTGACTTAAGTTTATAGTATATTATTGTTTGTAAGTCTTCTAATGAAGTGGCGATCTTGACTACTTTATAAGCTGAATAAACTTCTACTGTTATTACTGCAGAGAAGCAGCTATCGTTAGCAAAACATAATGTGTAAGTGTCCTTATGTGAATAATTATTGAGCTTTTCACAATTTGATTTCTCTTTTCAGTCTAAGGTACAGGTGTATTGCCTGTCTGGTGTGTCTGGTGCCCTACACATTGCAGGACTTCAGTGGTATAATGGTGTACATGGCTACGTAGAACCTAACTGTCCAAGCCTGGCAATCTGTTTTGATTCTGGTAGATGTCAGATCATGAGAAGTGAACTAGATGAAAGTAAGTCAACAATACATCATAACATGGGGCTGAGAATCATTGAAACATTGTGCATAAAATTTGATATGATCAGGATTAAATAAGGGCTGTTCCATAAAAATATACATTGGACCAAAGGAAGGTACTTCAAAACTGAGTTCCAGAAACTGAGAGTTGACTGATATTCCATTTGAGTTTTTCATGGGTATTTTCTTGATATAAGAAATCTTTAGAATGACATTGATTGAAATTTTATGACAGCATTGATATTTCAATTCAAATGCAAAAATGATTTTAAGTCTCTTGAAATAATATTTCTCTGTATACATCCATCTGTTACTTATTAAAGATATAATAGATAAAATGATGAAAGCTCCATTCATATTAAAAACAGAGTAAAATGTGCAAGTAATGTAATTCTTAAAATGACTTCAAAAACATTAAAATTAAAATTGCTGCTTGAAAATATTGTTTATATGCATTACCAACAGTAAAATGTAGCCATAAGATTGCAGCCTCATTTTTCATTCAGAGTAAGATTTATTAATTTAGCTTCATAATCATTTTCTATGATATATTCTAAAAGTTCTGTTGTTTGTATTATTTATTATTGCAGTTGTTGAATTCAAGATTAATTTTTGCAATTTCAGAAAATGTTCAGTACAAATCATGCTTTCAAAATTTACAATGCAAATATTCATTTTTGGGAATTCTATCTAATGGCAATTTACACAATTAAAAACATCTAAAAAATTGAAATTACGGTTTTCAATTTTTTTTTAGATCCAGTACTGATTGACACTGGTATGCAGGTTCAACAGATAGCCTGGAACCATACTGGATCTGTGTTGGCAGTGGCTGGATCACAGAGAGCAATGGGACAAGATAAGGAGGTCAATGTGGTCCAGTTCTATGCTCCATTTGGTGAGGTAAATACACTTTGATTTTTCTTGTTTTTTGATGACGAATGTTGCACAGTAGTTTCTTTACTGAAGGCCTTTGGATGGTAAAAGTCACTTAGCACAAGAGTCAGTTTTAAGTAAAGAATCCAGTATTTTATATCAGCCTGGAAAAGGACATCAGTGGATCAATGGAAACTATAAGTTCTCTTTGAATTACAAATACATGTGTAATCAATGGCAGATAAAGTGAGGATGTGGAAGGTGTATGGCTTCCCTTTGATGGAAATAGTATCATTGAGTGCAAATTTTAATTTGAAGTGTTGATTTAGTCCACTTGAACCGAGGATAAATAATTTGAGTGTATAAAGCTGAAAAACTGAAAGTAGGACCCTATAAAATCAATTTTTTAGGAGCACCTTGTAATATTAAAGTGTTCTGAGATGAAATTATATTTAGAATTGAACTTAATATTTACTTTCAGCACTTGAGGACCCTGAAGGTACCTGGTAAACAGATAGCCTCGTGTTCATGGGAAGGTGGAAGTTTACGTATAGCTTTAGCTGTCGACAGTTTTATTTACTTTGCTAACATTCGACCAGATTATAAGGTATTTTATGATTGAAAACTTAAAAAGACTTTCTTATATTAATGTTCTGAAAATGGAACAGATTTCAAGAATAGTGATTGTGTTATTTTCATTATTTTATGCGATTGAAAGGAGACATTCACATTAAATGACCGAAATAGACAACTCTTGGTCACATCACATGACAACATGGCATAAGTGGGCTTGAGGCTTGATTTGTTAAGAATTTATATGTGTTACCACAGCTATATCTGAAGGCTGTAGAAAGACTGATCGGCAAATGTAAAAAGTATGGGCCATTATGATATTACACAATAGTCATGGAGGTTGCCAGTAACCTATGCATGAAATTTTACAACGAAAAAAATTTCTATCTGTTTTTAAATTATATAAATATGGAAATGTTGTCACAGACAATATTCAAATTCTTTTTTATTGATTGATTGATTGTTTATTGGTTTCTTAACGTTGTATCAGCAAATTTAATTTTAACTTAATTTTTATTTTAATGGAATGATGAAATATGTCTTTTATGTATTTCAGTGGGGATATTGTTCTAACACTGTAGTGTGTGTCTGTTTGTATATTTCAGTGGGGATATTGTTCTAATACTGTAGTGTATGTCTGTTTGTATATTTCAGTGGGGATATTGTTCTAATACTGTAGTGTATGTCTGTTTGTATATTTCAGTGGGGATATTGTTCTAATACTGTAGTGTATGTCTGTTTGTATATTTCAGTGGGGATATTGTTCTAATACTGTAGTGTATGTCTGTTTGTATATTTCAGTGGGGATATTGTTCTAATACTGTAGTGTATGTCTGTTTGTATATTTCAGTGGGGATATTGTTCTAATACTGTAGTGTGTCTGTTTGTATATTTCAGTGGGATATTGTTCTAATACTGTAGTGTGTCTGTTTGTATATTTCAGTGGGGATATTGTTCTAATACTGTAGTGTATGTCTGTTTGTATATTTCAGTGGGGATATTGTTCTAATACTGTAGTGTATGTCTGTTTGTATATTTCAGTGGGGATATTGTTCTAATACTGTAGTGTATGTCTGTTTGTATATTTCAGTGGGGATATTGTTCTAATACTGTAGTGTATTTCTGTTTGTATATTTCAGTGGGGATATTGTTCTAATACTGTAGTGTATGTCTGTTTGTATATTTCAGTGGGGATATTGTTCTAATACTGTAGTGTATTTCTGTTTGTATATTTCAGTGGGGATATTGTTCTAATACTGTAGTGTATGTCTGTTTGTATATTTCAGTGGGGATATTGTTCTAACACTGTGGTGTATTCCTTCACCAAACCAGAGAGAGTTGAGCATTGTGTTATATTTTGGGATACCAAGAATGGAGAGGTAAAGATTATCTCCCCTGTAATGGCTGTGCCAATGAAAAAAACATTTGAAGCAGTACATTTTGAGCTATTTTAGAGTTTGCAGGGATCTAGAGTCTTAAAAAAGTTGTAGATGATTTAGTTTCAATGATTTGACATAACTTTATACAAAAATATAATGTCTCACCAATATTTTAGAGTTTGAACACATCAGATAATTACATAACAAGTAATAATGAAGTAACTATTTATTTGTCTTCAATATTATAAGAATCAAAATATTTGTGGTTATTCATTATAAAAGTTTAACCAGTGGTAGTTACCAACCATACAATGTTCAACACAATTGAAAACTACATGTTGTGCAGCAGTGCATTCGGTAGTGTTCTTTTGTAAATTAAATAAAACTATTTAAAATTGGATTGTTTTTAATCCAACATGTCATCACAAGAACAATTTGAGGAATTGAAGACTCTCATTGTGGGTGTTGATAATAATGGAGATGTAACATAACAATTAGTATTACTGAATTTATTTTACCTGATGTGTTGTGGCCTAAACAACTATTAAGAGTCAACTATTTCATGCATTAGAGGCAATGTGGTTCAGGTTCTTATAATTTACATAAAAGAACAAATATTAAAATGTGTACATAAACTGATTTATAATTTCCTGTATATTCTAATGACATTTTATAACAATGATTTAGTCAAATTTGTTATTTTAATTTCAGAAATATGTAAAGTATGTAAGGAATTTAATTGCTATAACTGCCTGTGGAGACTACTGTTGCTTAGCAACCAAAGCTGACGATTCAACCAACCAGGTTTGTTCTTTTTAGATTTATAATTTGAAATTAATAGCTTGATATTGCATGTGAACCTCTACTTTGGTAGAATGGTACTACTGTAAATTCAGAAATTATTGCGTGCATTTATTATTGCGATTTTGTCATTTAAGACTAAAATGCGATTTTAATTTTTCGATATTGAGAAAAATCCTGTTTAATTCATATAAAAAATTTCAAAATGCGAGTTTAAATTATTGCGATTATAACCCTGTCGCATTTTTCGCAATGATAAAAACATCGCAATAATTTCTGAATTTACAGTAACTGTAAAATGCAGAAAAGTAGAAATGTAATTGAGTAGTTGAGTTAACTTACTATTTGAGATGTTGTTGATAAATTAGGAATGAACTTTTTAAGTTTAGGCTTACTATGTTTTATAATTTAGGATATCATTTGAGATGTTTATGAATTACAAATTTAGTTAGAAGCTTGTACATGTATAAAGTCACCCTCCTTGAAATGCTACTGAGATTACCCAACAAAAACTTTAAGGTATACTTGTAAATGAAAAAATGCAAGTCAAATAGTTTATTTTTCATCAGTATGTGTTATTGGAACCCTTCTAGACCCTTTAAATTTGTTCAAATTGATCATGTATTTATCTTACAGTATGTGTTAGTATTGTGTAATTCAATTGGAACCCCTCTAGACTCTTAAGTATGTTCAAATTGATCCTGTTTTTATCTTACAGTATGTATTAGTATTGTGTAATTCCATTGGAACCCCTCTAGACTCTAAGTATGTTGAGATTGATCCTGTTTATCTGACTATGACGAAGACCCACATCATAACAGGATCCAAAGAAGCCTTCTACACATGGCAGTTTAAAAATCCTAAGAAGTTATCTACCCTTGAAGTAGCAGGAAGGAGAAGGACTGGTACAGAAAGGTCAGATCATTTATCTCTATTGTTTTGTTAATTTATATCTTTGCTTGCTTTCATAGATTTTTTATGCCCCGCCGTGGCGGTGGGGCATTAAGTTTACCCTTGTACGTCATATGTACGTCCCAAAATTGGTTTCCGTTCTCTAACTTGAGTTTGCCTCAACCAAATGTTATGAAACTTATACACAATGCGTATTACCACAAAACACAGATCAAGTTTGAATTTTGGTGGCGCCACTTTAACCGTTCTAGAGTTGTGCCCTTTATAAAAGGAAAAATTGCAAAATTTTAGTTTCCGTTCTCTAACTTAAGTTTGCCTCAACCAAATGTTATGAAACTAATACACAATGCTTATTTCCACAAAACACAGAACAAGTTTAAATTTTGGTGGTGTCACTTTAACCGTTCTAGAGTTATGCCCTTTATAAATGGAAAAATTGCAAAATTTTATTTTCTTCTAAATATCAAGTAATTTATAAAATTGGAGTTATCTTCCTTTGTCCATGATTATAGTTGAATCAACTACAATCAATGCTTTATACAATGCAATGTTTAATTTTGACATCCACTGATAAAACACAGATCGAGTTGAATTTGGGTAGTGTCACTTTAACCATTATTGAATTATGCCCTTTATAAATTGAAAGATTGCAAAATTTTAGTTTCCATTCTGTAACTTAAGTTTGCCCCAACCAAACATTATGAAACCTATACACAATATTCATTACCACAAAACTAAGATCAAGTACAAATTTTTGTTTCCGTTTTCTAACTTTAATTTGCCTCAACCAAATTTTATGAAACTTATACACAATGCTTATTACTACATAATACAGATTAAGTACGAAATTTAGTCAGGTGGCAACACTTTCACCATTCTTGAGTTATGTCCCTTTATAAACATAAAACTGCTGAATTTTTCGTTTCCATTCTCTAACTTTAGTTTGTCTCAACCAAATGTTATAAAACTTATACACAACCGTTCTAGAGTAATGCATGTTTACAAATAGAAAATTGCTGAATTTTTAGTTTCTGTGCTCTACTAAAGTTAGCCTCAACCAAATGTTATGAGACTTACACACAATGCTTATTACCACAAAACTCAGATCAAGTTCAGGTTTGAGTAACATCACTTTTACCGTTCTTCAGTTATGTCCCTTTATAACTATATGATATGCAAGCGGGGCATCATCTGTGTCCACATGTGGACACTATCCACATTTATTTTTGTGTTACCCTTGTCCGTCCGTACGTACGTCTCAAAATTGATTTCCGTTCTCTAACTTCAGTTTGCCTTAACCAAATGTTATGAAACTTATACACAATGCTTATTACCATAAAACACAGATCAATTTCAAATTTGGGTGGCATCACTTTTACAGTTCTATAGTTATGTCCCTTTATAACGTTATATGCAAGCAGGGGGATCGTCTGTGTCCCATGGACACATTCTCCATTTATTTAACAATAAGAGAATTCTGAGATTGTTGTTTAAATTTGAAGTGGTATCATGCTTACCCAGTCGCATTATTCGCATTAATAAAAACCTCGTAATAATTTCTGAATTTACAGTAATTAGACTGATTTAAATAGATTTCGTCTTAAAGATGTTCGCTACTCAGTTTCCAAATAACAAGCTTTTTATTAAAAGACCTCTATAAATTGATAGCAAATATATAACAGAACTAAAAAAGCAGAAAAAATGCAAGGTCCATGTGCTTGTTTATGAGTTATAAGCCATTGAAATTTTGGCTGGAAATGATTCTCTCTTGAATTTTCATACATTTAACATTGGTACCTTTTTTTTTTCAAAATTATGAAAAAATAACAAATATTTTATTAGATTTTCAAAAGTGGCTTTTTAAACTATATGTTATAAATTATGAAAAGAAAAGGAGGGGTTAGCGGGCCAAATTTTTTAATTGTACCACATGGATAAAACCAGAGGATTCCTAATATCTGACAAAAAGTCAAAAACAAGATAAGTGAACATCCTAACAGTTTCTACACTTTTGACCCCTTACCCTATTGATAACCTACTGTAACAGTAAGATGACATCACCTTTAAGTTGATGTTTTCCTGCAGATGACATTATATTGATTCCAACAGTGTTATCAGGTGAATTTAGTGTGTAAAAATGAATTATGACAAAGGAAAACTGAATATCTCTGAACTAAAGTATCAGCATGCTCTCTGCCTGCCAGTTGCTTGGTATAGTGATATCATACAAAGAAAAAATCTTTATCAGATCACCTGAATCGCTGCATCATATAAGAACATTTTTACTGTGTATAAATAAATTTACATCTATATAAGATATTTTATTTGAGGATTGTCATATTCTATTATAATTTTACATGTAAGTTCATCTCCCTGCTTCCTTTTTACGCATGAAATATGAAGAAATAAATTTGGAAGGTGTATGAAAAAATAATCAGCTGTCAACACTAGAGACCTCTGGACCCATTGATAATACTAATGATTGTATCCCTGTTACAGTAATGATAATAATGATTGTGTCCCCTGTTACAGTAATGATAATATTGACTGTATCCCTGTTACAGATTACACCATATAGATGAACAACCATCAGGAGGTGCAGCCCAAGATGAAGTAGATTTCTCAAAAGCTTTCCAGGTATTGTCAAGAATTTAAATTTTGGGGATGGATTTCTTTATAGTTTATTTACTTTTAAATATCAATTGATAAAGGAATTCATAATTTAATTCCTTTTGTAGTTCACTGAAGACTTATGGAAACTTAATGTATATTCTTTATTATTTGTGGTGTACAAATTTCTGTGGATACAAGTAAACCACAATTCAAGTGTTGAATAAAAAAAAAATTGTTTGAAGTTATTTTAACCTATAAATTCCTCAAAATACTTTTTTTCAATTAGCCTTAACAGTTATTCTTTAAAGAAAATTTTACATAATTACATGCAATGTATAGTATTGCTACAATCTAGTAGGGATATCTTACCAGACTTGCTTGTACCTCATGTTTTAATTTGTCTAGTTGCATAAGAAAATCAAACAGTTTGCCCTCCAACATGGCAACCAAGGGAAATAACTCCAACTCAAGTAATATCATATCGAAAAAGGAAAAAAAACTAAATTTTGTTCCCATAATATAACCACCTCTATATAATGCTAATGCAAGAAATCAGATAGCTTTTTGAGCTATAAAAAGAAAAAGAATTAAATTTTAAGCAATATTATTTCAGCAAGATTTTAAATCAATTTTTTTTATAAGAAATGTTGATAAATTTTGAAGAAAATGAAAAAAATATTATTTTATTTTTATTGTCACTAGAGTTTCCGTCAGAAGAACCAGGTAACAACAGTATTCTGTTGTATTTGTATTGTTCATGAAATTAATTCTGGTTTAATCATTATCTGCATGCATTTCAGTATATTAAGGAAAAAAATATGTTCCCAAATCTTCATGTTACACCAAGTAAATTCCTTTCACTCAATCTTTATCTCTCTGGAGATCGAAAACAAAAGTGAGGTATTTCAGCTGAGAATTGATAAGTATCACTGTTGTTCTGATATTTTATACCATCTATATATTGTAATATTTTATATCAGCCTCATATTGTAATATCAAAACACCCAACAGATAAATATGTAAATGTATGTGTATACAGTTATTGTATTTACAAAGAGAATGTTTCAGAATTTTGGTATTCATGATTGTGTGAAGTTGTCAGTGTTTTTGAAAAAAATATTCAAAGTGAATGTATGTTCATTTTATCTAAATATTGTGTTTCATTGAATCGATTACTGTAAATAAGTATAACCTTAAATTTTACACTTGATATTTCTATCAAAAAAACAAACTACTTGTGCAGAGTATTTTAGCTTCTTACTCTTTGTAATTTCTACAAAAAGTGAAATCCATGAAATTTAGTAGCTTCTTAAAAATATTTTCTTGGTTGAATGTCTCAATCCTCAACATTTTAAAATAAAAATGTTTATTTTTTATATGAAAAAATGAAATTTTAACATGAAAAAAGGAAATGCAAGGTATAGGTAAATAATCCTTCCAGACATACTGCATTGTGCATCTATATGCATAATATACATATATCCAATATGTTACTAATTTTTCTGTTTATAATTTCAGAATACAGAAGATCCTATATGTTGTATCTGTTCCTCTGATAAAGTATTGATTGTGGTGAGTATGAATGGCAAATTACTTTAATAATTTTAACTGAAACAAATACACATCCTTCAATGCTTTGAATTAATTTGATGTACATAGCTACATGACAGATTTTTTTTTAATTTCTTTTGTTTATACAAGAAGAAAGAAAAATGCATCATTTACAAGGTAAAATGATTATCAAGAAACAAATTGTTGGGATTTTGATACTAAGAATTATTACAGTACAAACTTTTCATTTGTTTTCTATGCATGCTCATTAGTTCTCAGATTTGAATCATATTATGTTATATTAAAAAATATAGGTTTTTTTCAGGAAATTATTTAGATGTTATGAATTTCTTTAAATTATAAATTTAGATTTGAAAACGCACTCAAAGGTCCTGTAACAGTGTTTTACAAATAAAGTTTTTTTCTTTTTTCTTATTGTAGTAAAATGAGTTCCAATATTTGGTACTATGAAAATCACAATATATACATGTTATGCATTTCAAAAGGAAAATGAAATTTTTTACAATGCTACCTGCTAATTTTATTTTCTCAATTATAGTTCCATTTAAATTTTGAAATTTGATTTCAGGGGAGAGAATCAGGAACACTGAACAGATACTCCATGCCGATGTTGTCACTAACACATAAATATGCCCTGAACTGCAGACCACATCAGCTATCACTTAATTCAACTTCAAGGTAAAGGATAATCAAATAATATATCATTCATATGAATTTGAGCATAACTCCAAATTGATGTTTTTTTTTATTTCAGGGAAATATCACACAAAAATTTAAATCATTATTTGTGGTTTTAAGTTTTGTATGGTGAGTGCAATATAAAAAAACCATCAAAATATTTACATGAATTGAACATGAAAAAAATAAAATTCTATGGAAATTCACACTATTTAACATTCCAATAAAATAGAATAACTTGAATTTTTTTGAAATATGAAAATAAGGAGGATGTGGTATGATTGCCAAACTATCCACCAAAGTTCAAATGAAGTGTATGTAAGCAATTATAGGAACCGTACAGCCTTCAACAAAGAGAAAAACCCATACTGTATAATTGGCTATAAAAGGCCTCGACATGAAAGTATGAAACAGTTCAATTGAGGAAACTTAACAGCCTAATTTATAAACAAACATGATCCAACGACAACCACTGAACTTCAGGCTCCTGACTTAGGACAGGCACATAAAAAATGTGTTGGGGAGTTCAACATGTTTGTGAGCTCTCAACCCTCCCCCTAATGTGGAACAGTGGTGTTACAGAACAACATAAGAACAAACTATAAAAACCTTGTTTTGAAAGAATTTCATATTTTTTCTTATTGTAACATCTCACCATGAAAGATGAACAATTAGCATAATGGAAAAAACAATTTCATGTAGACTTTAGGCTTTTGTAAACAATAGTTCCAAAAAGATATGAATAATATTTTCAGTTACTTCAGTAAGGGCGTTAAAATTTATTGTCTGGTTCTCAATCACTGATATTTAACCATGCTATAAACACATGTATCCATATGATTACAATATTGGGTCCAAGATCAATGATAAACATACTCTTCCATTTCTTGCATAATAACAAAAAAAGCTTTTATATTAAGGAATTGTCCCAACAAATAAAAATTCTATGTATAAGTTGTTTAGTGTACAATAAAGATTGTTTCAGTTTAAAAGAATGTGTCAATATTTTATAACAGGAATCTTTTGTTCAAAAATATTTATTAAAAGAATGTTTATTTATTTTGCAGTCGTTTGTCAATTATTGACATCAGCGGTGTGTTGACCTTCTTTGACATTGACACAAGGATAACAGATACTGACGGAAAAGAAATTGTTGGAGAACATTTGAAATTTGAACGTAAAGATGTCTGGGATATGAAGTGGGCAGAGGTACGTTATAATATGATTTCTGTTTTAAAGAATAGAAGCTTGCATTTTTAATACACAATCTGAAGTGGCAATGAAATAATAAATGTGGATTGTCTCAATTGATCATGATGTAAATAATTAGGATCAATTCATGATACAAACACCCTACTTGACTAGTGCTCTCTGCAAAGAGGGTAGACATCCATGAAAGCCGTAATCAACTTTTACAGGTAGTGTCATCCTAAAAAATGCTACAAAAGACACTCCAAAATCAAGCAATTTCAAAGTGAATTTCTAAGAAAGGGATTAGGTGGGGTTGATTGTTTAAATACTGTAAATTCAGAAATTAATGTGTGCATTTATTATTATGAATCCTTGACTTCCAATGCAAAAATTTAAACGAAATTATGAATGCAAGATTTTATTATTGTGAACCTGATACTGTCCCTTTTATCTCATTCATAAAAACATTGAAATAACTTCTAAATTAACAGCAGATTATAGAGAGCACTTGTAAAATACATAAAGTAACATATAAATTATAATTTCAGGATAATCCTGAGTTGTTTGCTATGATGGAGAAAACTAGGATGTATATCTTTAGAAATCTGGATCCTGAGGTAAGTTCACTTTTGGTAGATAATTTTAAAAATGGTTAATGTATGTTGGCGTTTGTTTTGGTTGCAGTTCAGTGTTTCTGTTGTTCTGTTGTTTTCCTCTTATAGTTGATGTGTTTCCCTCGGTTTTAGTTTGTAACCCGATTTGTTTTCGCTTAATCGATTTATGACTATTGAACAGCGGTATACTACTGTTGCCTTTATTTACAAAGGTTTCATTTTTTTGGTACCAGTAACATAGTTAAAATATATTGGTAATTGGAGGTCTGAAATGGACCATTAGCTGCAGAAATAAATTAAGATAGTAGGAGATGATTGACATTATATGAAATATGTATATGGAAAAGTTCAGTTATTTACAATTCTTTTCAGTATACATTCTAATGCAATGCACACAAAAAATTTAACAACCAGATGTGGATGAGTTGACATAAATAAGACATAAATAAGATATTCCCCTCTCTAGATTGAATACTGCATGAAAGGATATAAAGGAGGGCTCCTCCTGGTCAAACATAGGACAGAATTGACCATGATATATGTTGGTACTACAGGACAGAATTGACAATGATATATGTTGGTACTGCGGGACAGAATTGACCATGATATATGTTGGTACTGTGGGTTGGAATGACCATAAAAAATTGTTAATCTCAAGCCTCCATTTGCTTAATCATGATCTTCATAATTGATGGATAGTGAGACCATGTTAAATGTGTAGGTTATGGTTCTAAAACTATGCTATTTTTAGACCATGTTTAATGTGTAGGTTATGGTTCTAAAACTGTGCTATTTTTAGACCATGTTTAATGTGTAGGTTATGGTTCTAAAAATATGCTATTCTTAGACAAATAAATATTAGTGTGACTAATATTTTTCAGGAACCAATTTTAAGCAGTGGTTACATCTGTAACTTCAATGATCTGCAGATCAAATCTGTCCTGTTGGATGAGATTATGAAAGATCCAGAAAATCCAACAAAAGAAAGCATGGCAGAGATGGAGATTAAAGTATGTAATTCAAGATTAATAGGAAACTTGAGTAGTTCTCTCTGATGGCTAAAGATGATGTAAAATATGAATAAAAGGAGATTTGTGATATAGGTCAATGCGACGGCAACCAAACAACAAAAATAGACAAAATACATCCAGAGGACATTATAGAGGCTTCAATAATAAACAGCTGTTTATATGATATGTCATGCTCCTAATCTCCCTTCAGGTCTAAAAAGATGTGAATAAATTGAATAGAAATTATTTAAAAAATCAGCCATCAACACCCAAATTCAGCAATTGACTATAAAAACCATAAGGATATACCGTAACTCAACCACTGACAAGGTTCATGAAGTAAGGATATACCGGAATATCAAATGTAACTCAACCACTGACAAGGTTTAAGGATAAGAGATAGGATCAAACTAGCTTAAATGTCTGTCTTTACTTTAATATGTATAGAATAATATATGAGCTGCGTCAGATAGAGATTGACCTTATGCTAATGAATATCAATACATCTGTTAACTTATTTCGGGTTGAAAAAATTTCTATGCAAAGTCTGTAACTGTTTAAAATTGAGTTGATATAAGAACCCTACAAAACCGACCAAAAATGCATCTTTTATTTCATATTTGAATGTTACAAAATCCAATAAAGTCTTATACGGTGCTCATATAAAACTCAGGAATTTAAAGAACGTATATGAAGGACCTAAAAGTAAGATCAAGTTGACAATTGTATATGTATATATTGAAAAATATTATTTTCAGTCATTAAGAGACACCAGAGATCTTTTAGAAAAAGTTGGTATAGCTGATGCCCAACAGTTTATAGAGGATAATCCACATCCAAGACTTTGGTTTGTATTTATTCTGAGAAATGGAAAAATATACATTCTTGAGTATTACCTTTGTCTTAATAAGTGGCCGTTTTTCGTAATTTGATGTTTTTTTTAGTTTGTCTCAATAAATTTTAGTTATTCATTGTGTGTGTGTGTGTGTCCACATTCACAGCAAAATCTCATTAACTAGTAGGCCAGTAATCTTGTACCTTTGTATGTTGGTTCATCTTAGGGAATCCAACATTATGACACAAGAAGAAGGTTATAACACATATTTCAAGGTTGAATCCCTGGTTAAAGTTTACATACAAGTTCACGTCTCTATGATTAGTAGTGGGTCAGCATCAGGGGAAAAATATTTATTTTGACCTATATTCAATGCTTTCTGACATTGAATCATATAAACATACATGTATCATGCAGAAGAGATAAACTTTTGATTTACTAATGGCAGCAGTCCTTAACATTCTCTTTTGTATGGAAATTTGATGTTCTCTATAAAAAACAATGTTTTGTCATGTATTTAATCTTATAAGGAAACAAGTAAATATAAATACAAGCTGTGCATTGTTTTCAGAAAGAACTTTTATTCCTTTCTTGTTTACAGGAGACTTTTAGCTGAGTCAGCACTGGAACAACTTAATTTGAAAGTAGCTGAGCAAGCTTTTGTAAGATGTAAAGATTATCAGGGAATAGAGTTTGTTAAAAGACTTGGTAACTTACAGGTGAGTCAATGGGAATAGAAGCAAAGATATGAATGTGCAGACATTATTTCTATTCAAAAGTCAAAAAATATTTTAATGTCTTATACATTTTTCAATAAAATTTTACCCTCTGTGTATATTTCATTTCAAAGGGTTAGTGAAAGTTTGTTTACAAAAAAAAAAAAAAACTAGTTTTGTAAACCCAATCTTATGTTATAGATATTTGCCATATTAACATTCTAATTATTAGAATATTTATATATTTATAATAAGTCCAGTTAGCACCCTTTGTTAAAGTTGTTATACTTTGTGTTTAAAGAGGCGAGATAAACCTCAACCCCTTTTCTTGCCCGCCGAACTGTAAAAAGTTAATGTATAACTTTAAGTTAAATTTTAATGGATAAAAAGAATAGACACAATAACGTGAATAATAGCAGATATTAAAAGTAAAAGTTTGTAATGGCATTAAAAATTATGCACCAAACTTTTGTTAGATTTTAATAGCAATTATCTAACGTGTGACACATATTTACAGAGAGAAGATATGAAACAGGCTGAGGTAGCTGCTTACTTTAGGAGATTTGAGGAGGCAGAGAGAAAGTACCTGGATATGGATAGGAGGTATATTTGATATAATAAGATCAGTTAACAGTTGAGGTTAAAATTCATACTAATTCTAGGTCTAATTAAGATTTAGGATATAACAATATTGTATTTGAACAATTGCAGGCATCAGTTGTCAATTTTATGGTTCCAAATTGAGATAACTGGCTGCAAATTATTAAAATTGATGCAAACAAACCATCAAATACAATACTTTTAGCTCCATTCCAACACATCTGTCCTTGTAGGCACAATTCAGGTCATCAATCGTGGAATTCAATTAAATTGAACTTTACAAACAAAGTGGTATAAGAATGGTTGATCAATGCATACTTAACTTCCAAAGAAAAATATCACCTGCATATTCAAGATGAGAAAAAAAGTTTTAATTAGGGTAAAGATTGCATGAAATGCAGTCTAAACCATATTGTCACTGGCTAGATAGCTATATTGTCAAGGCCTCATTTCTACCTTTGTTACTTTTTTCTCTCTATTTTAGAGAAGAAGTGAGCTTAAGGAAGAAGTTAGGTGACTGGTTCTCTCTTTTACTGTTATTTTTACCTATTTTAGAGATCTAGCAGTGAGCTTAAGGAAGAAGTTAGGTGACTGGTTCCGTGTTGTACAGTTACTTAAGACTGGTTCCGGTGGAGATGATGTACAGTTAGAGGAAGCTTGGAATGCTATAGGAGATTACTATGCAGACAGACAGAAATGGTAACATTCATTCTCGAATATCATGTTATCTGAACAATACTTTAAATCAGAAACTGTTGCATATTTTTATTATTGCAATTAATGAACAATTATCAAAAATTCCAGATTTATTTTTGCGATTTCAGAAAATACTGAATACAATAATGATTAATTGCAAGTTTTATTTTTGTGATACCTATTCTATTGCAATTTCAGTAATAATAAAAACTGCAAAACATTCAGAATTTACTTGAAATAGCTCAAATACTATACTTCTATTTAATATCATCGGCCTTGGTGGCTGAGTGGTCTAAGTAGTAGAACTACTGTATCACTAGCCAGTCAACACTGAGGTTGTGAGTTTGAATCCCGCACATGGCAGGTGCACTCTACTCCAATCTTAATTGACTAGGATTGTCAGTTTTCCTACCGAAGGTCAGTGGTTCTCTCTGGACACTCTGGCTTCTTCCACCAATAAAAAAAACTGACCGCCACGAAATAGCACAATAGTGTTGAAAGTGGCATTAAACACCAATCAATCAATCTATTTAATATCAAGTCACACAATAAAGTTTCAAAGGAAACTCATTTGTTTGTTTATTTGCCGTTCCTGTTGAAGTATCTATGGTCCAGATCTAAGTAACTACAAATTATATAGGAATGATTTTTTTTAAGTGATGTTTCATGTTAAGTCATGTAGGTCAACACTAAAAAATAGGTAACCTTAACCTTCATTATACAATTATACAATTGGTTAGGATATTATATTCACTATATAATTGATACAAGTATGTATTTAATTTAGGCAACAAGCAGTGACTTACTATGTACAAGGTCGTAACCAAGAGAGACTGTCAGAATGTTATTACATGTTAGAGGACTACATGGGGTTAGAGAAAATGGTGATGGCATTGCCTGAAAACCATAAACTACTGCCTGTAAGTTTTAACACTAAGTAGAAAACAATATCTAACAAGTTTGACAATTGGATATAGCATTTGTTGTGTTCATTTGTCAGGTGATCTTGTTTAACATCCATATTGTAGCAACTGCACTTTTTACTAGCCAAAATAAAATGATATTCACATCTTAGATTGTGATAAAGGTGCATACTTTGATAAGGTATCATCATTAATTTGTATCATCAGCTCAGTAGTCAGCTCTTCTTATGGTCATTCCAGAAAAATGATTTGGATGCACACAAAGTAAAATGTTATTTTCTTTCACCAGCATTCTGCAAATTAATGATATAGAGACCTTTGAGGAATCTTTAAGTCTTAGTAGCAGTGCTGTATTGGGATTGAAATAAAGTACCTGGCAAACCCTTGGACATTTTAATCTACATTTTATGCATGAGAAATTGATTTTCTTGAATAAAATTTGTGTCAATGTCAATATCAAAGTACTGTTAATTCAGAAATTATTTCGATGTTTTTATTATTGCGAAAAATGCGACAGTAATAATCGCAACAATTTAAACTCGCATTTTGAAATTTTTATATGAATTAAACAGGATTTTTCTCAATATCGCAAAAATTAAAATCACATTTTAGTCTAAAATAACAAAATCGCAATAATAAATGCACGCAATAATTTCTGACTTTACAGTAAATACTTTTCATAGAGATTATATTCCAATCACAGCACATATTTAAAGTTTGTCAAAGGAAAAGATATTGCTATTAGCTGTTGCTTATGAATACCCCATTTCTATATCCCAAGTCAAAGAGGACAGCAGTTCTTAAGCAGTTTATTAGCATTCACAGTTCTTACTTGACAGCTGTTCTTAAGCAGTTCATTAGCATTCACAGTTGCCAAATTCAAGGCAATTGTTAATTTGATATAGGCATTCCAGTAGCATTCCTTAGCAGTTTCTTAGCAGTTTATTTAGCCTTCACAGTTATTTAGCAGTTATTTTTGATGAAAAATTTAAATGAGATGCCTGAAAACTGCTATCTGAATATTCATGAGAACTGCTATAATAACAGCTATCTTCTCTGAATATTCATGAGAACTGCTATAATAACAGCTATCAATAATGAATATTCATACAAACTGCTAAGTTGTACATCCTAATATGGTTTTCAAAACTGCTAATAACTGCTATGGAATGCTATCGGATCTGTCAAAAGTTGGAATACAAAGGTACAGTGTACAAAAAATGGAAACACGTTTAAAATTTAATGCGTCTGAAATGCTTTTCTGGATTTACCTTCATCTGGAACGCTAAAAGCCGTATATTTGAAAGCCAATGATGTATAAAACCGAAACAGATGAAGAGCTATATAATTAAAAATGACCCAATATAATAGCCAAATCCTTCTAAGGCCAACTTTGCCTGGTACAAGTTATTTTACTGTAAGTCTTGTTGAAATTTCAAAAAGTTAATTTTTGTACTAACTTAAATTTGTAATTTGAGCAGACTATAACTGCAATCAAATGACTCGATTTTAATCCACTAACAGACTTGCTAAAGGGGTGTAAATATGTTTTGTGAGAACTGTACCTGGCCTTAGACCCCTTATTAATTATGTCAGTGAAAGAATAATGGGAACAGTAAAGAATGCACTTTAAATATCAGTGCTTATAAAAAACAACTAATTCAATAAGAGTGGTTACTAGAGACTATTCATTACCTTGACTACTTCATTCCTCTATTTTCAAATAACATCTTGCACTGTTAGTATATGCTAGTATTTTATTACAATCCTGTAAACATCAGATATTCTACGTGAATAAACAACTGTCCCCCTTTTTGGGCTGTCTGTATGATTTCTGTTTTCCCATCTAAATTATGTCAGAAAATACACATGCATTAACTGTAAATTCAACTCACTGTACTGCAGGTTTGTGAAAGTATTCCATTTAGCCTAAATCAAACTTTATAATTGACATAAATACAGTTTTTCACCAGCAAGTATTTACCACAGCTAAGTTATATGGAGCCAAAATTCACATTTGAAAATGATTAAATAATCTTCAAATAAAGGTTTACTATCAAGCTGAAAACACAGCCTGATCCAGGCATTTGTATAACAAAGATTAAAGCAAGATCTGCTATCACACTGCTATTGAACTGCTGTCATAACTGCTGTCCAAGTGACAAATTGACAGCAGTTTTAAGGTATACAAACTGCTAAGGGTGAATGCTAAGAAATGGTGAAACAAGGCAATTTTTCAGACTGCTATTAGATGGACTGCTAAGAACAGCTGCAAAACTACTAAAAATATGAAGAACTGGTAAATAACAGCTAAAACACAGCTAATAATAGCAGTTCAATTTGACTTGGGATGTGCTAATGAAAAGAATAATGTAAATACAGAAATCTTTATTATCCTATCACCATTCATCAAGTTTAATTCCATTTTTGTGGCAGGTTCAAAATGACTTATTGCGACACCTGTTAATTACCGTCAGTAAAGTAGCTAGATATTAGTACTACATGTACAAATCTTAATGTAATTATCATTTATTGTATTTTTCTGTAGGAAATAGCAGCCATGTTTGTTACTGTTGGAATGTGTGAACAAGCAGTGAATGCTTATATCAGGGTAAGTTTCAGAATGTGTGAACAAGCAGTTAATGCTTATATCAGGGTAAGTGTCAGAATGTGTGAACAAGCAGTTAATGCTTATAAAAATTGATAAAAGGGTAAGTGTCAGAATGTATAAACGAGCAGTTAATGCTTGTATCAGGGTAAGTGTCAGAATGTGTTAATGGGCAGTTAATGCTTGTATCAGGGTAAGTGTCAGAATGTGTTAACGAGCAGTTAATACTTGTATCAGTAAAAGTGTCAGAATGTGTAAACGAGCAGTTAATGCTTGTATCAGGGTAAGTGTCAGAATGTGTAAACGAGCAGTTAATGCTTGTATCAGGGTAAGTGTGTCAGAATGTGTTAATGAGCAGTTAAAACTTGTATCAGTAAAAGTGTCAGAATGTGTAAAGGAGCAGTTAATGCTTGTATCAGGGTAAGTGTCAGAATGTGTAAACAAGCAGTTAATGCTTATATCAGGGTAAGTGTCAGAATGTGTTAAAGAGCAGTTAATGCTTGTATCAGGGTAAGTGTCAGAATGTGTAAATGAGCAGTTTATACTTGTATCAGGGTAAGTGTCAGAATGTGTAAACGAGCAGTTAATACTTGTATCAGGGTAAGTGTCAGAATGTGTAAACAAGCCATTAAAGCTTATGTCAGGGTAAGTGTCAGAATGTGTAAACGAGCAGTGAATGCTTATATCAGGGTAAGTGTGTGAATGTGTGAACAAGTGTAACATCAAATAATGTCCCCCATGAAATATTGTCTGTCAGACAAAATTTCATATAAAATATTGTCCGCAGACATCATTTCATAATAAAATACTATCCAGGACAGTATGTCATTATGAAGTAGTCCTTGTCCATGAAATTTTGTCACCTCCGTCTGGACAATATTTCACAATGAAATACTGTCTGTGAAAATATTTCACTGTGAAGTTCTGTTCATGAAAATATTTCGTAATATTATGTCTTCACTGAGAAATCCTCTGCCATGAAAATGTAAGAATTTCTGGATTTGTTTTTAATATTTTTCATGAAAAGTATGTGTATAACCATAAGTTGATGCATACATTGATTTTGCAGGTTTGTTTTTTTATTATCAATCAAATAAAACACTTTATTGATACCATTATCCAAAATATTAAATGCTTATAAACTCCCTTTCATGAGACAAAATTTCATGACAGTCCATCTATGAAATATTGTCTCAAATACACAATATATAACCTTGGATAACCTCCCTTTAACAAGACAAAATTTCATACTATCCATCTATGAAATATTGTCTGTATATGGACAAAATTTCATATGGAAATGGAATGACAAGAAAAAAATAGGTTTGAGTGTTCTGAAGAAGGTAAATCAAGAAAAGCGATCTGAATGCACAAAATTTATAAAGTTATTTTCATGTTTCAGTGTAACCATATAAAGAAAGCTATAGATTGTTGTGTCCACCTTAACCAATGGAATCAGGCGATAGAATTAGCTAAGACACATAATGTACGGGAGATAGACTCTCTCCTGGCCAAGTATGCTCAACATCTACTGGAGAAAACAAAGTAGTCAATGCTATTGAGTTATATAGTTCACCAGCAAGTATTTACCACAGCTAAGTTATATGGAGCCAAAATTCACATTTGAAAATGATCAAATAATCTTCAAAATAAAGGTTTACTATCAAGCTGAAAACACAGCCTGATCCAAGCATTTGTATAACAAAGATTAAAGCAAGATCTGCTATCAAACTGTGCTTGAACTGCTGTCATCACTGCTGTCCAATTGACAAATTGACAACAGCTAAGAACAGCTGAAAAACTACTAAAATATGAAGAACTGGTAAACAATAGCAAAAAAAAAAGCTAATAATAGCAGTTCAATTTGACTTGGGATGTGCTAATGAAAAGAATAATGTAAATAAAGAAATCTTTATTATCCTATCACCATTCATCAAGTTTAATTCCATTTTGTGGCAGGTTCAAAATGACCTTATTACGACACCTGTTAATTACCTTCAGTAAAGTAGCTAGATATTACTACTACAAATCTTAATGTAATTATCATTTATTGTATTTTTCTGTAGAAATAGCAGCCATGTTTGTTACTGTTGGAATGTGTGAACAAGCAGTGAATGCTTATATCAGGGTAAGTTTCAGAATGTGTGAACAAGCAGTTAATGCTTATATCAGGGTAAGTGTCAGAATGTATGAACAAGCAGTTAATGCTTATAAAAATTGATAAAAGGGTAAGTGTCAGAATGTATAAACGAGCAGTTAATGCTTGTATCAGGTAAGTGTCAGAATGTGTTAATGAGCAGTTAATACTTGTATCAGTAAAAATGTCAGAATGTGTAAAGGAGCAGTTAATGCTTGTATCAGGGTAAGTGTCAGAATGTGTAAACGAGCAGTTAATGCTTGTATCAGGGTAAGTGTGTCAGATTGTGTTAATGAGCAGTTAAAACTTGTATCAGTAAAAGTGTCAGAATGTGTAAGGAGCAGTTAATGCTTGTATCAGGGTAAGTGTCAGAATGTGTAAACAAGCAGTTAATGCTTATATCAGGGTAAGTGTCAGAAAATGTAAATGAGCAGTTTATACTTGTATCAGGGTAAGTGTCAGAATGTGTAAATGAGCAGTAAATGCTTGTATCAGGGTAAGTGTCAGAATGTGTAAACAAGCCATTAAAGCTTATGTCAGGGTAAGTGTCAGAATGTAAACGAGCAGTGAATGCTTATATCAGGGTAAGTGTGTGAATGTGTGAACAAGTGTAACATGTAACATAATGTCCCCATGAAATATTGTCTGTCAGACAAAATTTCATATAAAATATTGTTCCGCAGACATCATTTCATAATAAAATACTATCCAGGACAGTATGTCATTATGAAGTAGTCCTTGTCCATGAAATTTTGTCACCTCCTTCTGGACAATATTTCACAATGAAATACTGTCTGTGAAAATATTTCACTGTGAAGTTCTGTTCATGAAAATATTTCGTAATATTATGTTCTTCACTGAGAAACTTCTGCCATGAAAATGTAAGAATTTCTGGATTTGTTTTAATATTTTTCATGAAAAGTATGTGTATAACCATAATTTGATGCATACATTGATTTTGCAGGTTTGTTTTTTTTATCAATCAAATAAAACACTTTATTGATACCATTATCCAAAATATTAAATGCTTATAAACTCCCTTTCATGAGACAAAATTTCATGACAGTCCATCTATGAAATATTGTCTCAAATACAATATATAACCTTGATAACCTCCCTTTAACAAGACAAAATTACATACTATCCATCTATGAAATATTGTCTGTATATGGACAAAATTTCATATGGAAATGGAATGACAAGAAAAAATAGGTTTGAGTGTTCTGAAGAAGGTAAATCAAGAAAAGCGATCTGAATGCACAAATTTTATAAAGTTATTTTCATGTTTCAGTGTAACCATATAAAGAAAGCTATAGATTGTTGTGTCCACCTTAACCAATGGAATCAGGCGATAGAATTAGCTAAGACACATAATGTACGGGAGATAGACTCTCTCCTGGCCAAGTATGCTCAACATCTACTGGAGAAAAACAAAGTAGTCAATGCTATTGAGTTATATAGGAAAGCTGGACATTATCTGGAGGCTGCTAAATTACTGTTCAAAGTAAGTAACAAATCTATAAAAATTATCTTCTATTTTTGTTGTGTTGCTGTCTCTTTGACATACGTAGGAGGATCTAGATAAAGTTAACAGATTAGAGAATAAGGGACAATTTATTTTTAGAAATGAAGCCCATCCAGACCCTAATATACTTCTTTCTCCTTTTATTAATTTTTAGATGTAAAATCAAACATTTTCTGATATCTATTGCATAATAAAATGGGATTTCTAAAGACACTGATTGATAGATTGTTGGTGTTTGTCTCCACTTTTAGCATTCTTGGCTACATCATTTATGCAAAAAGTATCTTATTTCTTGTTGTGTTGCTGTCCCATTGACATAAAGTCCACATTTGTTTGTATCACACTTAAATTTTCAAATCAAACATGCTAAATTTTTTTTCTAAGTATTGCCAAAAAAAAATGTGATTACTAAATTGACTTGTTGCAAATTTTCACACAAGTTTTTTTTGTTTTTCGTAATTTTCTTAATCGGTAAATTTCACATTCCGATTATAAATATAGATATCATCTATTATCTAAAATAACAGGAAAATTCTAGGAACATGCAAGTACAACACTTTTTGAAATGTCAGCAATAAAGAATAAACTTGTTACATTACCATAAAATGTACCAACTTCACCTCTCTTTTAGAATTACAAAATTGTATTGTTTTATTTTTGCCTGAAACAGCTAGCTAATGAGCAGACAAAGAAGAAATTAAAACCTCTGCACATAAAGAAGATGTATGTTCTGGGAGGTCTGCTGGTCGAACAATATCACGAACAGATGAAAATGACCTCAAGGGCAAAGGTCAAGGATAAGAAAGGGGCAATGGTAGGTCTATTTGAAATCTTGAAGATAAGTCTGAAACAATTATTATTACTCTATAGATACTATAATCTATTTAAGTATACTGTGAAAACACCAGAATAGTTAATGTTTAATCATGTTTATAATCCACTACAATAGTAGGATCTCTTTTTCTCATCAACCAAAAGTCTGTGTATCCGTAACTGATATTGATATCATCAGGGATGACTGATACAGAAGATTGCCAATTATTTTATTACAGATAGAATTTTGTTGTATTTACTTCTAAGTATTTAACAAATATGATTTATTACTGGACTTTGTATTACAGGCAGCTTCAGCTTTAGCAGGATTCTTAGAGGAGGATTACAGGCTGCTTTCAGCCATGTTTCAATATTACAAGTATTATAGATAATGATTGATTGATTGATTGATTGTTGGTTGCTTAACATCCAGTGGATTATAGATAATGATTTATTACTTTGTATTACAGGCAGCATCAGCTTTAGCAGGATTCTTAGAGGAAGATGCTTCAGCCATTACAGATACAAGTATTATAGATAATGCATGGAGAGGGGCTGAGGCTTACCACTTCTACTTATTGGCACAGAGACAGTTAAATGAAGGTTAGTTGTTATTTCAATAAAGAACTGCTCATTGTGTCTTGATTGAAAAATATATTGGTGTTTGATAAAAATTGAAAACATCAAAACAACATCAGCATTAGAGAAAAAAGCCTAGAAATGAATGATGGTTTAGAGAACATCACACATGTTGGAGAAAGATTGTGATGAACAGTAATATATTGTATAATTATGGAAGTGTAGTCAAATATAAGTCAAATAACATAGTCTTTGATTTTGAAATATTGAAGACAAAAGAAAATAGATAAACGCTACCTGCCAACTCCTCAAAATCTCTACCAGGGATTTTCAGCATATGAGGACAAAATGCAGCACTTATACATGTGAAATGTATTTCTATGATTTTGAATGAGTATGTATGTATTTAAATGCCTTTATAACTCTTTTGAATGCCTGTTTTGAGGTTTTTGTATTATATTATTTGGGATTTCAAGAGTCATGTCAATACATTTCACGGGATAAACTCCATAAATAAGGATAGGTGACAGGTCTGCTGTTTTGTGCCCAATTTTACGATGGACATATTTCTTCCTGCTCTGCTTTAGTAATTTTATGAAATACAGAAATTATTGTGGGGTTTTTATTAATGCGAATATTGCCATTGGTTCAGTATCGCAATTATAAGAACTCGCATTTTGATATCTGATACATATATCTGTATGAAGATTTTCCAAAATTGCAATAATTAATCTTCATTTTTATCCATTCTTTAAAAATCTCAGTAATAAATGCACACAATAATTTCTGAATTTACAGTAGATAAAGGAAATTCTTTTTGTATGACAACATATCAGGTATCAAATGAACATATTCCCTTGTGAGGTAGCTGGGGTGTCTAAATGTTTGACGATAGATTTAGTTAAAACTTTTGTATACCACTTCTTATTCAATGTACTTTTAAAATTTCAATATATAAACTGGGGGTCACAGACCTTGTTATTTTTTGTGTGTAAAAATGCATTGAAATTACGGAAATCACAGTTATTTTATATGGGTTATATAGGAGATATTTAATATTTTCTTTTTGAGGAAACATTAAACGATAGAATTGGTTAAAATTCAATGAGAGAATTGCATTTCATAAATACTCTCGAAAAAGCAAATAAAATAGGGGGTCAGAGACCTTATTTTCCGGAAAAATCTCCAAAACACAAATTGTCTATAGTTAACTGCCCTTGATTTTAAAAGGATATTTTTCTGAAAATTTTTTAAATACACTTAAAGGCATTTTATTCTTTGATAATTTAATTTTTGAATTTCAAGTTTTAGATGTTGGTGTTGTATATTGAATGATACGTGGTAAAATATTTCTTAACCAAAAGAGTATTTTAGCAACATGCCGAGAAGGGATGCTCAGAAATTGACACCTGGTCCCTCGGTCATAAAACTTTACTCAGTACTCGGAGTACAAAATATGTGCTCAAAACATCAAATCCAGTATTTTGATTGGTTGATTTCTGAGTCTGAGTATGATAATCTTGCTCGAAAGTTTTATGACCGCATTATATTAAATTGTATACTGTGGATTCATTATTATTCAATGAGTACTTAATTTTCATGAGTATAGACTATACATTCAAATGTTCACTGCAATACAAATTTGCTAAAGGCTTGTATGCAGAATTTTTAAATACAATAAATCTTAAATCCATGAAATTTTTTTACTGATAAAAATAAATGAACCCACAGTATCTCTTACACATTATAATCTAGTTATTCAATCTACTATTGTAAAATATATTCATCTGTTTTCAGGTTATGTTGATGCTGCAATGAAAACTGCATTGTATCTGAGAGAATATGAAGATATCATAGACCCATGTGATGCATATTCGTTGTTAGGTAAGTTTCATTAGGAGCAGTTCGTACTTGAGATATCAAAGACCAAATCCTTATATAAAAATTGTAATGTCAGGACTAGCCTGTATCTGAGGGAAAAGGAAGATATGATAGACTTAAAAATGGATTTCTCAATAGACCAGGGCCCTCGGTCATAAAACTTTATTCACTACTCGGAGTACAAAAATTGTGCTCGAAACACCAAGTCCAATAATTTGATGGGTTGATTTCTGAGTCTGTGTGATAATTGTGCTCGAAAGTTTTATGACCGCAAGGCCAGATGTTACAGTCATAAAAATTTGGAGTTTCAATTATTGTTCTTTGACTCAGAAATCAACCAATCAAAATTCTGGATTGTGAGTTTCAAGCATAAATATTGTGAGTACTGAATGATTGATTGTTTGATTGGTATTTTTAACGCCACTATCAACACTATTGTGCTATTTAATGTCGGTCAGATTTTATTGGTGGAGGAAGTCGAAGGGCCCAGAGAGAACCACTGACTTTCGGTAGGAAAACTGACAATCCTTGTCAATTAAGATTAGAGTCTAACGCACCTGCTACATGCCGGGTTCAAACTCACAACCTCAGTGTTGACAGGCTAGTGATACAGAAGTTCGACTACTTAGACCACTAGGCCACTGAGGCCTCTTGAGTACAGGGTATAGTGGAATAAAGTGGTATAACTGGTCTTCTCACAAAAATTTAATTGCAAGTTATACTGAAATTTTCTTGACTTACAATTACCGGTAATGTAAATTCAGAAATTATTGTGATTGTTGAAGAATAGACAAAAATGTGAGACTAATTATTGTGATTTCAGGAAAAGTCACATTATTTGCATTGATAAAATCGTGCGATAATTTCTGAATTAACAGTATACTTGTAAGATTTTTTGTGAATTGGTGTCACTGAGATTTTGTTCTAATAGATAATTACAAGATAAATATGATTTTGTCCAATGGAAAAGAAGAAGTGAATCTAGAAATATTCTAGTAATATTATTACCAATTGTGAGTTGTTAATTTTTTTCTTCATTATTTTTTCAATTCCAGCCTTGGCAGCTACAGCAAACAAAGCATTTGGAATGTGTTCTAAAGCTTTTATAAAACTGGAAACATTAGAAACATTAACACAGGAACAGAGAAATACATATGAAGAATTAGCTCTGGAAATATTTACTAGGTATCTATATAAATAGATATATAGATATTTTTTGATAGAGGGAAAACTGTTTGATAGTGGAGGTTTGGTGAGAGCCGTTGACCCCTAAAATCGTAAAAATAGTATATGTATTCAAGCCTTTCAAAATTATGCTAATTTTATTGTATATGAACCAGTTGCTTTGATCTGGAAACTTTTAGTACAGAAAGGTAGTGGTGTGCTATTATGTCATAAACATGTCAAAATTTATGTATTTGACCTAAAATGGCCATTTCATGCATAGGTTTTGGAGGAAATATATATGTGATCGAAAGCAATACTCAAAAAGATATTTTAAAACACATTAGGATATTTGTAAAATACATTTTATAGCCAAATATCTTTCTGGGTAAAGGTCTTGCTAATATTTAAATATTAATTACAAGATCTCAAACCAAGGCTTTGTTGGCAATTTGTGCAGTTTTGCACTAAATGTAAGAAATGTGAAACCCTTATGCCAATATGTAAGACAAAGTTAATAAATATAAATACAGATATATGACAGACTAATGTCTTATACATATCTGAAGGATGTTATTTGATCAGTTTATAATACTTTTTGATTTCAAATTCAAGGGGCCAAAAAGTGGTCTTATCATACATACCTTCTCCTTCGAATTTATCAATTTTGATGTAAAAAAACATTTTAATGGGTACTGAGTACAGGGATCACCACAACCTATTTAAGGATGGCGGTGCGCCACGCTAAAATTTCTAACACCACGTTAAAATCTCAGCGTCACGCTTATTTTATTGTCAGCAACACTTGAAAATTCAATAGATTGAAGTTAAATTTCAGATATCCCTAATCCAATTATCATGTCAGTGGCAATTAAGAAGTCGAATTATTGTTGATTGCCTCAAGGAATGTACACTAACAGCTGATTATATTATTTACATGGTCTCGCGTGGTTGAACAAGGTAACAACCAATGAACGATCATGACCCAGTTTCTTCAATTTGAAGAGTAAAACTAGTTTGCAAACTACAGGTATTTTATAAATGCATATGTTTGACTATACCTTAAATGGAATGTTTATATCCTAACTAGATTAATAAAAACAGTAATCCAGAAAACAAATGAATTCCCTGACCACATGGTCCTTTTGTTGACAACAATGTCACATCATCACTTTTGGCAGGAAAATACTGGGGAATACCTAAATAATAGACAAACATTGTCTGGTTATTTATTTTTAGACAGTTAGATCTGGGATAGGAGTTTCCTTATCTTAAAACTCATTTAAAGTAAGAAAAGAGTAAAACTGGAATGATATATAATTCCTTTACATAATTGTATTGGAAAAGAGGGAGTTGGTTTAATAAAATTCTACATAACACATATGATTTTATAAACTGCTAGGTAGTCTTAATTTGGTTGAAATGACTGAAATTCTGTAACTGAATATTTTTTTTTATTAATTTCTTTATCTTTTAGACCTTTTATCATGTGGTTTTCCATAAGACAATTTAGATAAAATTTGTCAGAATATTCCTCAACTGGAGTTGGTAGTAATGAATGGCACAAAATAACTGGTGAAAATTAATTAAAACACTGTCCTTCATTGCCTGACTACATACAGAGTGTCAAATGTAAGGCTTGGAAAAAAGTTGTTATGAGGAAACTTCAATCCATATTGAATCAAATAAAATGAGGAATATGACATAAAGTTCTAAATAATACACAGAAAAAAATGTGAAATTGGACTACAATCTTTTGAACTACAAACAAATTACCAATTGTTATAAAGAAACAATGTTCTTGTTTAACAATGCCTTTCAAGTGAATGTTGATGGTGGTATGTATATTTTTTAGACACAGTCCTAAAGATAACAGAGCTAACAAGGTAGAATGTACCAGCTGTGCTACAAGTATACCTGATTGGTAAGTAGAATCAATTGGAGCTACATATTAAGGGGTAAAGAAAAAACATTTACCTGTCATCTTGTTTCTGCACTGTTTAAATCATTGTGAACAGATTGAGATGTGGGGTATAGGTAAATGACACAGCAACCCAACAACAAAAATAACGGAAAGACATCTAGACTGCAACAGGTGTCTATACAATATGTCAAGCTCTAAATGATCTCTAGTCTATAAAAGTTGTAAATACATTCAAAAGAAATGATCAAAGATCTTTCGTCAACACCAAATTCTCCAAATAACAAAATCACATGACATACAACAACCACTGACAAGGTTCCTGTCTTAGGACTGAAATAACAAAATCACATGAGATACAACAACCAATGACAAGGTTCCTGTCTTAGGACTGAAATAACAAAATCACATGAGATACAACAACACTGACAAGGTTCCTGTCTTAGGACTGAAATAACAAAATCACATGAGATACAACAACACTGACAAGGTTCCTGTCTTAGGACTGAAATAACAAAATCACATGAGATACAACAACAATGACAAGGTTCCTGTCTTAGGACTGAAATAACAAAATCCCATGACACACAACAACACTGACAAGGTTCCTGTCTTAGGACTGAAATAACAAAATCACATGAGATACAACAACAATGACAAGGTTCCTGTCTTAGGACTGAAATAACAAAATCACATGACATACAACAACCACTGACAAGGTTCCTGTCTTAGGACTGAAATAACAAAATCACATGACATACAACAACCACTGACAAGGTTCCTGTCTTAGGACTGAAATAACAAAATCACATGAGATACAACAACTTATGACAAGGTTCCTGTCTTAGGACTGAAATAACAAAATCACATGACATACAACAACCACTGACAAGGTTCCTGTCTTAGGACTGAAATAACAAAATCACATGAGATACAACAACAATGACAAGGTTCCTGTCTTAGGACTGAAATAACAAAATCACATGAGATACAACAACACTGACAAGGTTCCTGTCTTAGGACTGAAATAACAAAATCATATGACATACAACAACCACTGACAAGGTTCCTGTCTTAGGACTGAAATAACAAAATCACATGAGATACAACAACACTGACAAGGTTCCTGTCTTAGGACTGAAATAACAAAATCCCATGACACACAACAACACTGACAAGGTTCCTGTCTTAGGACTGAAATAACAAAATCACATGAGATACAACAACACTGACAAGGTTCCTGTCTTAGGACTGAAATAACAAAATCCCATGACACACAACAACACTGACAAGGTTCCTGTCTTAGGACTGAAATAACAAAATCACATGACATACAACAACACTGACAAGGTTCCTGTCTTAGGACTGAAATAACAAAATCCCATGACACACAACAACCACTGACAAGGTTCCTGTCTTAGGACTGAAATAACAAAATCACATGAGATACAACAATAATGACAAGGTTCCTGTCTTAGGACTGAAATAACAAAATCACATGAGATACAACAACACTGACAAGGTTCCTGTCTTAGGACTGAAATAACAAAATCACATGAGATACAACAACACTGACAAGGTTCCTGTCTTAGGACTGAAATAACAAAATCACATGACATACAACAACACTGACAAGGTTCCTGTCTTAGGACTGAAATAACAAAATCCCATGACACACAACAACCACTGACAAGGTTCCTGTCTTAGGACTGAAATAACAAAATCACATGAGATACAACAACAATGACAAGGTTCCTGTCTTAGGACTGAAATAACAAAATCACATGAGATACAACAACACTGACAAGGTTCCTGTCTTAGGACTGAAATAACAAAATCATATGACATACAACAACCACTGACAAGGTTCCTGTCTTAGGACTGAAATAACAAAATCACATGAGATACAACAACACTGACAAGGTTCCTGTCTTAGGACTGAAATAACAAAATCACATGAGATACAACAACACTGACAAGGTTCCTGTCTTAGGACTGAAATAACAAAATCACATGAGATACAACAACACTGACAAGGTTCCTGTCTTAGGACTGAAATAACAAAATCACATGACATACAACAACCACTGACAAGGTTCCTGTCTTAGGACTGAAATAACAAAATCACATGAGATACAACAACACTGACAAGGTTCCTGTCTTAGGACTGTAATAACAAAATCACATGACATACAACAACCAATGACAAGGTTCCTGTCTTAGGGCTGAAATAACAAAATCACATGACATACAACAACCAATGAAAAGGTTCCTGTCTTAGGAAAAGCATGTGAATATGTAATAGGGTAGTTTTTGAAAACTCAAAACTATGCTTGATCAGTGGACTAACAAAAAGGCTTAAAAGAGCATCCAACAAAATAGTTAAATACATTCTGTATGTGCCTGTCACAAGTCAGGAGTCTGTAAATCAGTGGCTGTCGTTGTATATCATATTTGTTTTTCAATCATTGTTTTGTACATAAATCAGCTACTCTTTTCAAAAAAAATCTTACGATTAAAATTGGTTGTAAGTTATACTGAAATGTGTAAAAATTATGAGTATTTTTACTCAAGATTTTTTGTGAAAAGAGCCGCAGGCAGTTAGTTTTCTCATTTGAATTGTTTTACTTTTGTCATTTCTGTGCCTTTTATAGCTGACTATGCGGTATGGGTTTTGCTCATTGTTGAAGGCCGTATGGTGACCTTTAATTGTTAACTTCTATGTCATTTGGTCTCTGGTGGAGAGTTGTCTCATTGGCAATCATACCACATCTTCTTATTTTTATATACAATAAAAATCTGGTAGGAAAAGCACTTAACTCCTAAATAACGACATTAAAGGTTTATTCTCGTGTTTTGAAATATTAAATTAAAAACAGTTGATAAAGCAGCTACTCTATTCCCAGAATGCAAAAAGTTGGGTTCATAATCTGGTTTATATATATTAATTTGTACATGCTTTTCATTCAGTCCAGCTTTAAATATTCGCCATGAAAATAAAATTGATGCATGCATCCCAATGATTATAGGAGTTTTTATTAAAGAATATACCTTTGAATTTCAATTTATTTTATTTTTTAGGTGTACAGTTTGTCCAAATTGTGATACAAAATTCCCAACATGCATTGTAACAGGAAGACCACTGATGGAATACCAATTTTGGATGTGTAGCGCATGCAAACATCGGGCATATGAAACAGAAATTTCAAATCGTCAAACATGTCCTCTATGTCATACACAAGTTTAACTCTATGAAAGTTGTTAGATATGTGTATTCAAATTATTTATTTGCTTCTGAGAAAAAAACATTCCAAATAGACTCTAAATAGAATAAATGACTATTTGAGCGTAAATTAAAATTTTGAGCTCCAGTTTGTTTCAAATGCAATGATTTCTGACATTTATGAAGTGAAGCGAAGATTATAATTTAATTCTGATTTAAAATAACTTATTTTTCTATAGAGGCATTTTACTATAAAGAGGAAATATTTTATATTTTTGTAACACCAAATATTTGGTCAGGGACACTTAAATCTTACTCTAATTAATTATTACACCTTTGGTTTTCTTCAAGGTAGATAAGGGGATATTGTTATTTTTGTATGATTTGTTGTAAACTTTTATTTGTCCAAGTTATTGAAAATCTGTTTTTATATCTGAGTTTTCCGTCCATGTGAAAAACTGTCTTACTATACACAATAAAATTCTTAACATTTAAATGTTAATCTTTGCATTTTTGTTGAAGAAAATGGTATTGATGGGTATTCCATCAAATGTTTATCTGCCTTTTAGTCAGGAGTAATAAATTAAAAGAGGCTGTCAAAATGAGAGCAAAACAGTATTTTATTGTCTCACCTGCAACGAAAGTCGTAGAAAGCGAGACATATATAAGTGTAGCTTTTCATGCTTCATTGGCGTCGTCAACAATTGTTAAGTTTTCTGCTGAAGTCAGTTTGATAGGAACTACTTGTGATAGATCAATGATATTTTGTATGAAGTTGCATTACTATCAATACATATCAGTTTGACAACTATTTTGAGGCCCTGCCCCCTAGGTCATGATGCAGTGACTTTGAATTAATTAGCATATTTTCAATGGTAAGTTTTCTGCTTAAGTCAATTGATTAGGAATGTTGCTGTCCATCAGATTGTCTTTTTTCGAATTTTTTGCAGACAGACATGACATATCTGTGTCAACAATTTATTACATTTATTAGTGTCGTTGTTAAATAACGCAACAATGAGCCATAATTTGAAAATATCACAGAAGGCAAAATCTTCAAAACCAATCATGACTTCCATTTTGTCATAAGAAACAACATATTGAAATTTAAAAGGGTTTAGATCAAGTTTTAGTAGGTGCACAGGATCAACATTAAGTACCATATTCCTATAAATCAACTTTGTCCTATTGACTCACAAACAAAAAGGTTACTTCCAACTCTCCATATCGTCCATCTTTCATGCCAACCAGGCAAGGGAAAATAAATTACGGTACCATCAGGAAACTCTTGTTTTTTTGTCTTGCCTGCGACAAAAGTCGCAGTATGGGAGACATATATATAGGTATTACAATCTGGCGATGATGGCAGTGTAAACTATTTGTTTAAATCTTTATATTTCTGAAGGTAGAAGATCTGGATGCGTCATACCTTGTATGCAGATACCTTATGTTACGAAGTTTCAGTCTTGTCATATGTCCATTGTCCTTGACCTCATTTTCATGGTTCAGTGACTGCTTGAACAAAAATTAGTTTATTTTGTTATGTGAAATACTCGCTTATTAAGAGTAAAAGAGTAATAGGATAACAATATTTGGTATATGGTTTCCTTACAATGTCTATATACATGTCCGTGAGGTAGGGTTCACCTGACCTCAACCTTATTCCATGGATCAGTGACCACAGTTAATGGTATGTGGTCAAGTCCGTATCTCAGATACTGTAAGCAATAGATAACTATATTTGGTGTATGGAACAATTGTAAGGGATACATGTCACACTGACATGTTTCATCTAACCATGACCTCAATTTCATGGTTCAATGAACAATGTTAAATTTTTCTGGTTTGGTCTATTTCTCAGATACTATAAGCAATAGAACTATATTTGGTGTATGGAATAATTGTAAAGACTACATGTCCAACTAACAAATTTCATCTGACCTCGACCTCAATTTCATTCTTCATTGAGCTATGTCTAGTTTTTGTGGTTTGGTCTATATCACAAATATTATAAACAATAGGTCAATCATATTTAGTGTAAGGAATAATTGTTAGGTGTTCATGTCTGTCTGGCAGGGTTTATATGACCTTGACCTCATTTTCATGGTTCATTGGTTAATTATAAATTTCCTAATTTTGTCAGTTTATCAGATACTATAAGCAATAAGTAAACTATATGTGGTGTATGGAATGATTGTAAGGTGTACATGTCTGTCTGGCAGGGTTCATATGACCTTGACCTCATTTTCATGGTTCATTGGTCAATTTTAAGTTTATATGGTACTAATAGTACAACCTTCATATTACAGACTTTCAACATAAATTCAATGATAAGTAAAACAGGCAAGACATTTCAGCATGTGCACTCTTGATTTGACAAATTACTATTTTTTAAGCAATGCTAAAATCAAATGTAAATGTACACAGCATTTTTTAAAAATCCTGTTCCTTTGGTGTCCAGCATCAAGAAACATGCAAACCTAGGTCAAGATTTTACACTTCATCAGTATATATATATAGGTAAATTCTAAATCCAGTATGTTTACCCCAACAGCATTACAAAAAAGAGACAGAAGCTAGCCTACCAAAGGGAGAATAAAAACTACTTTAAAAGTCGAATAAAGAATGACAAAATCATGGCAAAATACAAAATGAAAAACAACAGTCTAAAAAACACAATGTAAATTACTAATGAATGAGCTACATGAACCCCACCAAAATCTGGGAGTGCATGCAGGTGCTCCAGAATGGTAAGCATGTCCTGCACTACATGTAACCATTTGATCTGCATTATGTAGCTTCTAGCTGCTTGATTTAAAAACCTTTTCTTACTGACTGTCACTGTTTACTTGAAAGCTTAAATCTGCTTATTTTTGTTTGGAGAGAAGAGATAATGTTTTTTATCTTCATCAGTGTAGGTTATACATCAAATGAAATGTATACACTGCTTACGTGTCTTTGAGTTCTAATAAGATGAGTGACTCTTAAGGTGGTACCCAACACTTTGACTCGTTTAATTTTCATAAAATTTTGACAAAATATTTACTTTGACCTGTTGACAAAAATATATAAAAATTTCAAGAAATTTGAACCACACAATTTACAGGAATAATTCCATTGAAATTATAGCAGTTTGACAAACACCCATTTTGATAATTGAGAAGCTTGATTTCTCTTTACATGTGATTAAAACGTTCAGCTGAGTTTTAAAGAGATAACTCCCTTAGGTGTTCTGTACCCCATTAAGGAACTCTGTAGATAGTGCAGATTTTCCAAAATAATTGAAGTCTTTCAAGCTCTCAAATCTTCAGTTTATACTGTAAAAATTAAATAGTGCATTGCATTTCAATAGATTTGATTTCGATGTGTTCATCTGTATCAATACCTTTGCGTATCCCCAGCTAGAACCTTTTCGCATCCATTTTGGCTGTCCAATAGAAACAGAAAGTCATATTAATTATTTTGTAAATTAGGACTCTCAAAAATCTTTCCAATTTATATATTGATTGATTTGTGTTTTAACGCCAATTTCAACACTATTGTGCTATTTCGTGGCGGTCAGTTTTTATTGGTAGAGGAAGCCGGAGTACCGGGAGCAACACGACCTTCGGTAGGAAAACTGACTATCCTAGTCAATCAAGATTGGAGTTGAGTGCATCTGCACCGTGAGGGATTTGAACTCGCAACCTCAGTGTTGGTTGGCTAATGATACAGTAGTTGGACTACTTAGACCACTCGGCCACTGAGGCCCCTCCAATTTATAGAAATAGAAAATATATATCAAAAGTAATATAAATCTGAAAATTGATCATTAGAAAAATGTCTGCATGACAGATTTGGTTTACAGTATTTCAAAGGTTAAGGTTACAGTAAAGTTTGACTGTACTGTTCTGAAGGCCATCTAACCAAATCACACATACCCCAGTTACATCATCATTTACATTGTATGGTACAACTATGATCTCTACAAAAAGCCATATGGCTCAAACAGTAAATGCTTGCAGATGGACGCCATAGACACATAGGACAAACAATTCGACATGAAGATAAAGGAATAAAATTGAGAATGGAAATGGGGAATGTGTCAAAGAGACAACAACCCAACCACAGAACAGACAACAACAGAAGGTCACCAATAGGTCTTCAATGCAGCGAGAAATTCCCGCACCCGGAGGCGTCCTTAAGCTGGCCCTAAACAAATATATATACTAGTTCAGTGATAATGGACGTCATACTAAACTCAAATTATACACAAGAAACTAAAAGTAAAAATAATACAAGACTAACAAAGGCCAGAGGCTCCTGACTTGGGACAGGCGCAAAAATGCGGCGGGTTAAACATGTTTATGAGATCTCAACCTCCCCTATACCTCTAGCCAATGTAGAAAAGTAAACGCATAACAATACGCACATTAAAAGTCAGTTAAAGAGAAGTCCGAGTCCGATGTCAGAAGATGTAACAAAAGAAAATAAACAAAATGACAATAATACATAAATAACAACAGACTACTAGCAGTTAACTGACATGCCAGCTCCAGACCTCAATTAAACTGATTGAAAGATTATGTCTTCATCATATGAATATCAGGCACAATCCCTCCCGTTAGGGTTTAGTATCATACCGTCATAAAATATATGAGAAGAGCATAACCCGTGTCATGCCAACAACTGGTTTTAAATAAATGTGTTTAGTTCCGATGCAAAGACCCTATAAGTGAATCAATATTAAAGCCAAAATATGCAATCTTTAATGACCTGACAACAGTATCGTAACTATATCCCTTCTTAATAAGTCTATTTAAAGGTTTTGTTAGCTTCTGAGGTGAATACTGACATTTTAGTGCTTTATAAAGAATATTACCATAAAAGATTGGATGTGAAATACCTGAACGTATAAGAAGTCTGCATGTTGAGCTATATTTACGAATGATGTCCTTGTACCGATGATAAAATTTAGTAAATGTTTTGACTAGTTTGTGATATCGAAAACCCTGGTGTAATAATTTTTCTGTAATACATAAATTTCTTTCGTTAAAATCTGAAACGTTGTTACATACACGAGCGAATCGTACAAGTTGAGATATATAAACACCGTAAGATGGTGACAAGGAACGTCACCATCTAAAAATGGATAATTAACGATAGGAAATGAAAAATCATCTCTTTTATCATAAATTTTGTATTAAGCTTTCCGTTAATGATATAGATATCAAGATCGAGGAAAGGGCAGTGGTCATTGTTAGTATTAGCTTTATTTAAAGTAAGTTCAACAGGATAAATTTCTTTAGTATACATACTGAAGTCGTCATTATTGAGAGCCAATATATCATCCAAATATCTAAAAGTATTATTAAATTTTGTATCAGATGTTGTTTCGATGGGTCTTTGCTGATTTTAGTCATAAATTGTAACTCATAGCAATACAAAACAGGTCCGCAATAAGTGGTGCACAGTTAGTCCCCATTGGAATTCCGATAACCTGACGATATACGGAATCTCCAAAGCGAACAAAAATATTATCTAGTAAAAATTCAAGGGCAGATATAGTATCAAAGCATGTCCAATTGACATAGTTCTTTTGTTTATTGCTACTAAAAATGACCTAAAGAGTTAGAACATATGTATTCACATTCTGACTTTTTAAATGCCCATTTAATTAGGTGTGTGAATTTTTCTTAATGAGAATGTGAGGCAATGTGGTATACAGGGTAGAAAAATCAAAACTTTGAACAGATTCAAAATCACCAATATAAGCATGCAATTTATCAAGTACTTCCAACGAGTTTTGACACTCCAAAAGTAATTAATTCCACTATTTTCAAAGGCCTTATTTGAACAATTTATTATCAGGTTTTTGATTGTACCAAGTGAACTGGTAAGAAGAATAGACAATTTAGTAGTGGAACAATGGCTTGAAGACGAAATAAATCTATATTTGTAAGGTGTTTTATGTAGCTTCGGAAGCCAGTACATAGTTGGGACTTTCATTGTATTTGGTTCTGCTTGTAAAGAGGTAGCTAAAGTTTATGTTTGTTACAGATGTCGTTTTCTGAAAATGGAGTCAGTTGGAATGTTGGTGAATTGGTGATTTCTTTTTCAGAACCTCAATGTAAAATTTACGTCAAACAATAATGATATTATTAGCAGCTTTATCGGCCGGGACAAAACAAATTCCTTGGCTAGTTCTTTAAGTTTATGTTTGATACGAGAAATAGGTTTATTATGGTTGTTGTTAAGAGTAAAATGTTCTTTAAAATGTTGAATACGTATATCAACTATGTTCATTACTGAATTAAAAAAGAGTCCAAAGATTTTTGTCAGCTTTTTCCCGTTTTATCCATTTTAAACAGTAAGTACGGAGTGAGTCGTGGATGATATTACGACACTCATTCCAATTAATGATTGACGGGGGACGATATTTAGGTCCTTTACTGAGGAATGATTTTAACTCTCGGTCTTGAACGATGTTAAGATCTCCTGTTATAACATGGGAAATGGGTCCATAAATGTATTCGGAATTACTGCAATTACATGAAGTAGGTGTATTTTCACTGATATTAACATCTTTACACAATTGGCTATAATTAAATACATATTTCCGGGTAGATTTCTTGTAAATATAACAAATAAGAGGGAGCTCAGTATTATCAAAATATCCAGGAATTTGTTCTTTAACAGAATGGTCGTTAAAAATACCGGCAATATTTACAAAATCAAAACCTTTATTGACATACTTTATTTTAATAAAATGTTTTTTATGATCTTCAGGGCGATCAATTTTGGGAAACAGTTTAGAATAACAATATGCCATTATAATTTGAACGGTTTCATACTTAGGACTGCTATATGAAATTGTGTTGCAATCCTCTAAAATTTTATTTAACTTATTAACCGGTAATGAACAGAGCTTTGTTAACAGATAATGTCTGCCATTGTTTTTTGAAATAGAAATTAGGTCCGAAATATTGGTATGATTGGTCCGAAATTTTCTTTGATTGCGATTTTTCTACGACCATGAGAACGGTTTTACGAACAGTTTTAGAAACTATATCCAAAATGTTAACAGAATCGGTTCTTGATATATTACCAATTCCATGATATTATCATTAAGACCGAGAGGGTAGACTGTCTGTAATTTTTTAATCCAATTTAATTCAATTATTTTCCGTGATCGTACAAACTTTGAATGAGATTCACCAGGCTGCTTATTTACTACTTCTAAAGGTTGAACTGTTAAATATTTAATAGGATGCTTGTGCTTTTTAAGGTGTTGATAAATGATACTTTTGAATTTATTGGGTCTTTTAAAACGATACAGGTGTTCTTGCGTGCGTTTAGATAAAATCGCCCAGTTTCACCTACGTACTGAATACCGCATCCCGGTTTGTTTCATGTGAGTAAATAAATAATACTGTTTGTTTTCAAGTTATATCAGTTTCAAAATTTAAAGAAAATGTGCGACCATTAAACGTGGACCTTACCGTATTGTTGGTGGAAAGACGGGGACATGTAAGTCATTTTTGGCATGACACTTATCGATAGAAGGGTAACCACGATTTTATTGTTAAAAATGTTAGCGATGGTAGTATTTTTAGATAAGCGATTTTGAAGATTGAGACGTGTAGATACCCTTTGAACGAGTTTAGTATTTAATATTTTTCCATTTCTAAGTTTCATATTTGTTTTTTGTTTGTGGATTTTATTAGAAAGGAGCAAAGACTGGCGTCCAGAATATGAACCAGCATACAATAATTAAATTATGTAAAAATGATAATTCTGTTCGGCTAAAGATGTCAAACGCTATCCGTCATTAATTACCCGAAAAATAAAACAAAAGATAGGGTATATCAGGGTAGCGACTGACGTCTGACTAAATAGTAGAATGGGGCTGAAAATTGAAATACTACTTTTTGATAAATATTCCTAAAGTAATGAACTAGAGAAGTTCTCGCTCGGACACACACTCCATAATCTAGTATATTATAAGAGCATAAACCTGAAGCACGGGAGGCACTCTACTGTCTCCACACGGCACTAAAGACAAACTCTGTAAAAATAAAATTTTATTAATATCATCAATCTAACTGAGTTTCTTTATTATATCAACAGGATTATCTGTGATTGTGTCCTTCTTTTTTAAAGCCATGTACATTGGCTTTTTCTGTTTTATACATGCTGCCGTATCCATATGCTTTGACATTTCTATAACCATAGCCACCATGTCCTTTGCCATTTCTGCCATAACCATGACCTTGAGCCTTTCCTCCATAACCATGACCTTTACCATTTCCTCCATAACCATAACCTTCACCCTTTCCTCCATAACCATGACTTTTACCATTTCCTCCATAACCATGACCTTTACCATATCCTACATAGCCATAACTCTTGCCATTGCCTTCATAACCATAACCTTTGCCATTTCCTCCATAACCATGACCTTCACCCTTTCCTTCATAACCATGACCGTTACCATTTCCTCCATAACCATGATCTTTACCATATCCTACATAGCCATAACTCTTGCCATTGCCTTCATAACCATAACCGTTACCTTTTCCTTTATAACCATGACCTTTACTCTTTCCGCCAGAACCATGACCTTTACCTTTTCCTTTTCCTGCATAACCATGACCTTTACCATATCCTACATAGCCATAACTCTTGCCATTGCTTTCATAACCATAACCTTTACCTTTTCCTTTATAACCATGACCTTTACTCTTTCCGCCAGAACCATGACCTTTACCTTTTCCTTTTCCTGCATGGCCATGACCGTTGCCTTTTGCATAGCCATGACCTTTGCCTTTTTCTTTTGCGAAGTCAAATTTAGAGTCACCGTCTGAAAGTAAGCAGTGGAAAACTTTTCATTATTACTGACATTGAATATCCTTATAGAAAATAACAGTATTGTCCATACCAGCCATGGTATTAGCCTTTTAAATCCCTTCCCATATCAAGACCTGAGTTTTTAGATCAATGTCTGGTATAGATGAGGATTTGCAGGCTAAAGACGATATTGTATGGATGTATGGAATAAATATTAGTAAGCAGATGTAGTCGGATTTCCAAGGAGAAAACTATCCACCGGCCACCAACAGACGGAGACATATAGAGGACTATATCGCCTTATTTAGCAATTAGCAAAACTATTATCCTATAGTCAGTAAAGGTCTATTTCAGATTGTAATAGATTTTTTTATGAATTTGATTCTCTATTTTCTCGTTATTTATCCAGCCATATTGATTGGGTTTTCCGTTTTAAAGGATTGAATAAAGCAGAGAATAATTGATAATAAATATTCATGTGTTTTTGCTGTTATTTATCCCTAGCTTTCAAATATTTGGGTTTGAACGTTCCGGATGAAGGTTATTCTCGAAAAGCACATCGGACGCACAAAATTGATAAATATTTTTTTTTATACGTTTATGAGACAGCAACTCAATGACAATTATAATTGAATAACATTTAGAGAGCAACATACAATAGACAAGTGATAGTAATAACATATAGAGAGCAACATACAATAGACAAGTGATAGTAATAACATTTAGAGAGCAACATACAATAGACAAGTGATAGTAATAACATTTAAAGAGCAACATACACTAGACAAGGGATAGTAATAACATTTAGAGAGCAACATACACTAGACAAGTGATAGCAATAACATTTAGAGAGCAACATACACTAGACAAGTGATAGCAATAACATTTAGAGAGCAACATACACTAGACAAGTGAACGCAATAACATTTAGAGAGCAACATACACTAGACAAGTGATAGTAAAAACATTTAGAGAGCAACATACACTAGACAAGTGATAGCAATAACATTTAGAGAGCAACATACACTAGACAAGTGATAGTAATAACATTTAGAGAGCAACATACACTAGACACGCGATAGTAATTACATTTATAGAGCAACATACACTAGGCAAGTGATAGTAATAACATTTAGAGAGCAACATACACTAGGCAAGTGATAGTTGTAACATTTAGAGAGCAACATACACTAGACAAGTGATAGTAATTAAATTTAGATAGCAACATACACTAGACAAGTGATAGTAATAACATTTAGAGAGCAACATACACTAGACAAGTGATAGTAATAACATTTAGAGAGCAACATACACTAGACAAGTGATAGTAATAACATTTAGAGAGCAACATACACTAGACAAGTGATAGTAATAACATTTACAGTCCAAATTTTACTGCACCAGATGTGAATTTCTACAACTAGTTTCATTTCAGTGATGCTCGAAGACATGACCTTTTTGTAATAAAGTTCCCAGATTAAAAGCAACTGGTCCATTTAAACATAGCTGTTGGATAACTTTAGCATTGTGCTATTGCAGAGGCCAAGCAATGGCTCTTATCATATACCCCCTCCTTTAATAAAAACATGAAAATTTTGCAATGTGTATCAAAAAGCATTCAAGCGCAACACGAAATGCTTACGAGTGTAAAAGGAATGGATTATTTCCCTTTTCATTACTTAATTATTTCAGACTGTTAATTGATTTGCTTGATAATAGTTCATTTACATTTGATTTATTCTATTTAGTATTCATATATTGAGCAAGACTGACGTTTAAGTTCCTTTATTTATTTGGCGTTTGCAATAATTTTGCAATTTTATTTATTTTTGCGTACCATTTTGAAAGAAGTTATTTAAATGAAATAATAAAATATTGAAATTTCACTGATTGCATTAAGACGGAATGTCTGTCATATTGCAATGCACATTAAAAGGAATTATCTTAAAACGAGTTGCTTGTCTGAGTGCGATGCACAATAAAATGAACTACAATAAGACGGTATGACTGTCTGAATTTAAGATCTATAGGCAAGCCTCGTGGCATCATTATGGCTGAGTATACCTGGGTTTGCATAAATGTTTCCAAGAGTTACTGTCTACATGTTACTAAGATGTTTTGATGTGTTAAATGTTGAATCGAATATGTCTTACTTTCTTTTCATTAAACTGTTATTTGTTTTGCTGCTTTTAGTATTATTTGAAGTGCCTTGGAATATACCCCATACACTGTATCTCAGACCTCTTTGACAGATTCAATGAATAAAGATCTGTTCTCGCTAATTTACGACAAACATTAAGATATGACATACGACTACTACTGACATGATTCCTGACTGGGAACAGGCAAATGTTAATGTTCTGGGCTTATGGATTATTTTAGATCTCTTGACACACTCCATTTTTAAATCTTGATGAGGAAAGATTATCAAAAGGAAACACACCAAAGAAGCATATGTTATAACGTGATGGTTTTGTCCGATCAATAATTTGTTACAAGTAGCCAACCTTACAGTTCATCCGAACTTTAGCTCTTCATAGATATAGGAAGATGTGGTGTGAGTGCCAATGAGACAACTCTCCATCCAAATAACAATTTATAAAAGTAAACCATTATAGGTCAATGTACGGCCTTCAACACGGAGCCTTGGCTCACACCGAACAACAAGCTATAAAGGGCCCCAAAAGTACTAGTGTAAAACCATTCAAACGGTAAAACCAACGGTCTAGTATATATAAAAACGAGAAACACGTATAAATTACATAAACAAACGACAACTACTGTACATCAGATTCCTGACTTAGGACAGGTGCAAACATTTGCAGCGGGATTAAACGTTTTAATGGTACCAAACCTTCTCCCTTTTTCTGAAACAATAGTATAACATCACAACATAGAAAACACACGATAAAACATCAATTGGAAGGCTTAACTCAATCAAAACGTAAATTAACACACTATGAACGAATAAATTCGATCTGTGATACCTGAAAGTAAATACATAGTTAATAAAATATTAGGGACAAACATTCAAGGCCAAAAGCAAACAAACAAGTCCAAATAAAGCCATGGCAAAACACTACCGCGAAATATTAAACCCTTAGAAAATAATCACTTTTGAAAAACCGGTTTTCATAATATATACAGGTAAATGAAAAATAACTTTGTCGTTTTAGGTATACTTTTCTGTCTATATAAAATCTTCCAATAATTAGGAATACCAAGAAAGGTCTGTCATATAAATACCTAATTTAACACTAGATACATAAGGGGTAAATATCAACAATAAAACTTCCCTGTACAGATTAAAGGAGAATGCCTTGAATCTGAATTAATAGTTGACCACCATCTCAATTTCAACGAAAACTTAAAAACGTATCCGAACTTTACCACTTCATGATATTATATGTCTCTTAAATTAATAATAGACCACCACCGCGATTTCAACAAAGTTTTAAAAATCTTTAGCACCTAATGGCTATGCGTAACCTTTCTTTTAATTATATTCAAATTGAATCTTCGGATTCGTTTCCTCCAAAAATTTTGGAAACCTAAAAAAAATAGTACCGCTCCATTTAAGTGAAATCAACAATTCTATTTTTGAAATGCCATCGCTCCCCCAAGAATTCGTTGAAAATCACAATTTTTTTGTGTTAAAAAAATATTTCTCGCTCCTGAAAACAGAAGTATTGTAGAAGGAAATTTGAAAAAAAAAAACGCTTTCTCGCGCCAAATTCAGGTATCGCTTTCTAAAATATTAACTTGGACAAAAAAATAAAATTTCGCTTGATCACTCGCTCCATTTTTTGCTTATAAAAGTCAGAAGAACAATTATTTAGTTTGGCGTGGCATTATGGGGTAAGAAATAAAGGGAATTTGAAGAGCACAGAAAACATTAATTAAAAATTCAGAAATTGTGCCAAACTGTGCAATTATGTTGCAAAGTAGATATGTTGTAATTAACTTACTTTTATGATGTTGGTGGTCGTCCGGTGAAGGGTTTGCGGTACCATCTGTTGCATCTGCGGTGTCCTCGTCTTCGATTAAAGTTTTGCGTATGAGGTTTGCCGTGTTAACGAATTTAACACATCCCAAACAAACAAACCAACATGACAAAATAGTGGCAAATTTCATCTTGATTAATATCACTGCGCGATGAAAACAGTCCTAATTTGATTTTTATAGAAGGAAGATATTTTTTATAGAAACAAGAAATGTAACAGATGATGACAACTGATACAGAATAGTTATCCGAAAAAAAACTATGTATGTGACATCTTGAAGTAAATTTATTTTTAACTGAATTCCTTCAGACAATGAACTGATCAAACTTCCCCTTCCTTCTCATGGTCAAAAAGGTTAATTTTAGAATATTTTAGGCAGTGTCTATAGATGAATAATTAGTTTACCATTTTTTCTGCCACTGGATCTTAAACAAGGAACAATCAATAAATCGAATTACATATTTTCATAAAAACAAAATCTGCATGGCCTAGTGGTGTATATTTGTATGCAATATATTTTACAAGCATGAAAATGTTGTCTCACGTATTTTGCAGCAAAAATTGATTGATTGATTGTTATTTACTTGACGTACAGTGTCTAATATTTCATGTAGAGTAACAATCTAATGACCATATAAAGATACAAAGAGTACCAATCTAATGACCATGTAAAGATTCAAAGAGTAACAATCTTATGGCAATGTAAATACACAAAGAGTACCAATCTTATGCCGACGTTAAGATACAAAGAGTACCAATCTAATGATCATAGATATAAGAATATGTGGTATGAGTGCCAATGAGACAACTCTCCATCCAAGTCAAAATATTTATAAATGTAAACCATTATAGGTCAAAGTACGGTCTTCACCACGGAGCCTAGGCTCACACCGAACAGTAAGCTATAAAGGGCCCCAAAAATTACTAGTGTAAAACCATTCAAACGGGAAAACCAACGGTCTAATCTATATAAAAACGAGAAACGAGAAACACTTATGAACCACATCAACAAACGACAACTACTGAACATCAGATTCCTGATCATGTAAAGATACAAAGAGTACCAATCTAATGACCATGTAAAGACACAAAGAGTACCAATCTAATGACCATTTAAAGACACAAATATTACCAATCTAAGGACTATGTAAAGATACAAAGAGTACCAATTTAATGACCATGTAAAGACACAAAGCGTACCAATCTAATGACCATGTAAAGACACAAAGATTTCCAATCTAATGACTATGTAAAGATACAAAGAGTACCAATTTAATGACCATGTCAAGATACAAAGAGTACCAAACTAATGACCATGTAAAGACACAAAGAGTACCAATCTAATGACAATGTAAAGACACAAAGAGTACCAATCTAATTCCCATGTAAAGATACAAAGAATAACAATCTAATGACCATGTAAAGATACAAAAAGTACCAATCTAATGACCATGTAAAGACACAAAGAGTACCAATCTAATGACCATGTAAAGATACAAAGAGTACCAATCTAATGACCATGTAAAGACATAAAAGTACCAATCTAATGACCATGTAAAGATACAAAGAGTACCAATCTAATGACCATGTAAAGATACAAAGAGTAACAATCTAATGGCCTTGTAAAGACACAAATAGTATCAATCTAGTGGCCATGTAAAGCTACAGAGAGTACCAATCTAATGACCATGTAAAGACACACAGAGTACCAATCTAATGACCATGTAAAGTTACAAAGAGTAACAATCTAATGACCATGTAAAGACACAAAGAGTAGCAATTCAATGGCCATTGAAAGACACAAAGAGTACCAATCTTATGCCGACGTTAAGAATCTAATGACCATGTATTGATACAAAGAGTATAAATCTGATGGCCATGTAAACATACAAAAAGTATCAATCTAATGTCCATGTAAAGATACAAAGAGTACTAATCTAATGCCCATGTTAAGAAACAAAGAGTATCAATCTAATGACCATGTAAAGACACAAAGTGTACAAATCTAATGCCCATGCAAAGACACAAAGAGTAACAATCTAATGACCATATTAATATATACAAAGAGTGCCAATCTAATGACCATGTAAAGACACAAAAAGTACCAATCTTATGCCGACATTAAGATACAAAGAGTATCAATCTAATGATCATGCAAAGATGCAAAGAATAAAAATCTAATGACTATATAGAGACATAAAGAGTATCAATCTAATGGCCATGTAAAGCTACAAAGAGTACCAATCTAATGATCATGTAAAGATACAAATAGTACCAATCTAATGACCATGTAAAGAAACAAAGAGTAACTATCTAATGACCATGTAAAGATACAAAGAGTAACAATCTAATGACCATGTAAAGATACAAAGAGTAACAATCTAGTGACCATGTAAAGACACAAAGAGTAACAATCTAATGGCCATGTAAAGATACAAAGAGTACCAATCTAATGCCCATGTTAAGGCACAAAGAGTATCAATCTGATGACCATGTAAAGACACAAAGAATACAAATCTAATGCCCATCTTAAGATACTAAGAGTACCAATATAATGACCATGTAAAGATACAAACAGTACCATTCCAATGACCATGTAAATACACAAAGAATACCAATCTACTGGCCATGCAAAGACACAAAGAGTACCAATTTTATGCCGACGTTAAGATACAAAGAGTATCAATCTAATGACCATGTAAAGATACAAAGAGTATCAATCTAATGATCATGTAAAGATACAAAGAGTACCAATCTAATGACTATGTAAAGACATAAAGACTATCAATGTAATGGCCATGTAGATATACAAAGAGTAACAATCTAATGACCATGTAAAGATACAAAGAGTACCAATCTAATGGCCATGTAAAGACACAAAGTGTACAAATCTAATGCCCATTTCAAGATACAAAGAGTAACAATCTAATGACCATATTAATCTACAAAGAGTACCAATCTAATGATCATGTAAAGATACAAAGAGTAACAATATAATGACCATGTAAAGATAAAAAGAGTAACAATCTAATGACCATGTAAAGATACAAAGAGTACCAATCTAATGACCATGTAAAGATACAAAGAGTACCAATCTAATGACCAGGTAAAGACACAAAGAATAGCAATTTAATGGCCATTGAAAGACACAAAGAGTATCAATATTATGCCGACGTTAAGAATCTAATGACCATGTAAAGTTACAAAGAGTATCAATCTGATGGCCATGTAAACATACAAAAAGTATCAATCTAATGTCCATGTAAAGATACAAAGAGTACCAATCTAATGCCCATGTTAAGAGACAAAGAGTATCAATCTAATGACCATGTAAAGACACAAAGTGTACAAATCTAATGCCCATGTAAAGATACAAAGAGTAACAATCTAATGACCATATTAATATACAAAGAGTACCAATTTAATGAACATGTAAAGACACAAAGAGTAACAATCTTATGGCCATGTAAAGACAAAAGAGTACCAATCTTATGCCGACGTTAAGATACAAAGAGTATCAATCTAATGACCATGTAAAGATACAAAGAGTATCATTCTAATGATCATGTAAAGATACAAAGCATACCAATCTAATGACTATGTAGAGACATAAAGAGTATCAATCTAATGGCCATGTAAAGATACAAAGAGTACCAATCTAATGACCATATTAAGATACAAAGAGTACCAATCTAATGACCATGTAAAGACACAAAGAGTAACAATCTTATGGCCATGTAAAGACACAAAGAGTACCAATCTTATTACGACGTTAAGATACAAAGAGTACCAATCTAATGGCCATGTAAAAATAGAAAGATTACCAATCAGATGGCCATGTAAAGATACAAAGAGTACCGATTAATGCCCATGTTAAGACACAAAGAGTATCAATCTGATGACCATGTAAAGACACAAAGAATACAAATCTAATGCCCATGTTAAGATACAAAGAGTACCAATACCGTATAATGACCATGTAAAGATACAAAGAGTACCAATCTGATGGCCATGTAAAGAGTACCAATATAATGACCATATAAAGATATAAAGATATGAAGAGTACCAATCTTATGGCCATGTAAAGATACAAAGAGTACCAATCTAATGACCATGTAAAGATACAAAGATTACCAATCTAATTACCATGTTAAGATACAAAGATTACCAATCTGATGGTCATGTAAAGATACAAAGAGTACCGATCTAATGCCCATGTTAAGACACAAAGAGTATCAATCTAATGACCATGTAAAGACACAAAGAATACAAATCTAATGCCCATGTTAAGATACAAAGAGTACCAATATAATGACCATGTAAAGATACAAAGAGTACCAATCTAATGACCATGTAAATACACAAAGAGTACCAATCTAATGGCCATGTAAAGACACAAAGAGTACTAATTTTATGCCGACGTTAAGATACAAAGAGTACCAATCTTATGACCATGTAAAGATACGAAGAGTAACAATCTAAAGACCAGGTGAAGATACAAAGAGTACCAATCTTATGGCCATGTAAAGATACAAAGAGTACCAAGCTAATTGCAAATCGAGCAGTTTTGTCTAAACGGTTATTCGGATAATCTTTCGACCGATTAACCGGTTAACAGGTAGATAAGTTGATGTTTCAAGACCTTATCTGAAGTACCTACAAATGTACATCTTTATGATATGACAAATTGAAGTTTATCCTTGTGCATTATAAGGCTAGGATTTGAGCGTTCCGTTCCAGGTGGTTTACTTTTAATAATCCAATTCTACAGTATCTACTATGAAGTGTGTAACTTCAGATTGAGAAGATGAAAATTTTCTTGATCTGGTCGAGTTGGCATTGTATGAAACCGTTGATTGTTTATTTTCTCTGGTGTCTCAGATGTTTCAATTTGAGACGATTAAATGTGTTACTCGTTAACAAATATACATTAATTCCATTATTTGCATTTACCATTTTTGAGTAGGCATTTTGTTTAAATATGACAAAACCTTGGACGATGGAGGTGGCATATTTATATGTAGGTCTACGCAATATTAATTTAAATGAATTGCTTCGCCGAGCGCAGCTGGATACGACCGCAGAGGTCCAACCCTGAACAGTTGGGACAAAAATGGACACAATATACGCACTTGATACAGGTCTGAATTTGGATTGTAATATTTGACACATAATAGGTTTCTGACACAACTGAATAACTGTAGTCAAAGAACTTGAATTGGTTATGTGATTTGAATTTATATTCATTTTTTTGCTTTTGTGCAATACACTATACTGTTTCGAATTGACCCCCTTCATCCCCCCCAAAAAAATTGAGAAATCTTGAGAACAAATTGTCCCCCCTTTTTCCAAAAAAAAATTCTTTCCCTCACGATATGGTCATAATCTCAATTCAAATTTCCAATGGAGTTTGCAACCATAATGACCCATTTAAATACATCATAAAAGTCTTAAAATAGAAAATGACATACATAATCATGGCTAAAATTAAATTACCTTCATCAGCATTTTTAATTTTTAAAATAGTAACTTCTAAAAATAAATTGACAGCTAATCACCTCAAGACAATACAACATTTCTTTATACATAATTTAAAAGCAGTGTAAGGGAGGTAATTCAAAATGTTGTTTGAATTACTTCCCTCACACTGCTTTGAAATTATGTTTTGTACTTAAGTAATTGTCCATTAACCAGGACAACCTTGTTTTCCCCCTTTTTTGCCCCTAATTCCTAAACGGTTTGAGCCATAACCACCCAAAGCCAATTTTTATCATCCCTTTGTGGTATGGAAACTTGTGGTATAATTTCAGAGAGATCCATACACCATTCCACAAGTTATTGTCTGGAAACTAGAAAAATGCTTATTTTGGCCCCTAATTCCTAAACTGTTGGGACCATAACCCCCAAAATCAATCCCAACCTTCCTTTTGTGGTCATAAACCTTGTGTTTAAATTTCATAGATTTCTATTAACTTATACAAAATTATTGTGCAAAAACCAAATGTCTTCGGACAACGCGGACGACGACGACGACGTGATACCAATATACGACCGCAAAATTTAGGTTAACAATAGCAATCAATATACTGGACAATTGATCTCTCAAATTAATTATTGGACAATCATTTTAAAATTCAACAAAATTTATTAATGATTTCATTACACATTTATATCAAATAAATAAAAATTGAAAAAAGATCCGGTTAACCGGTTAGCGTTTTTGGTATTCGATATTCGGTCCTTCCGACGGTTAACCGGTTAATCGTTGACAACACTAATACAAAGAGTACCAATCTTCTAACCATGTAAAGATACAAGGAGTACCATTCTTATGGCCATATAAGGATACAAACAGTACCAATATAATGGCCATGAAAAAATACACAGTACCAATCTCATGGCCATCTAAAGACAGAGTACCAATCTCATGGCCATCTAAAGACAGAGTACCAATCTCATGGCCATGTAAAGACACAGAGTAACAATCTCATGGCCATCTAAAGATATAAAGAGAACCAAACTTATGGCCATGCAAAGATACAAAAATACTAATCTAACGGCTATGTAAAGTCACAAAGAGTACCAATTTAATGGCCATGTAAAGATATAAATAGTACCTATCTAATGGCCATGTAAAGATACGAAGACTACCAATCTAATGCCATGTAAAGACACAAAGAGTAACAATCTAATGGCCTGGTAAATACTGAAGGAGTACCAATCTAATGGTCAAGAAATAATAAGTAAGAATAATGATATACATGGGACTTCAAATTGAGTGCCAATAGGAAATATTCATATTACCGAATTTTTCGACAGGTTACCTATTCTGCTGTATGACTGTTTTCCAATAATTTCTTCGTGTAAAGAAAACATAAAACAGTAGATATTTCAGCAAATTACACCAATTGTAAGCTTGGTAAATCACCATGCGTCCGATTTACCTTCATCAGTAACGCTCAAAGCCAAATATTTGAAAGCCAAGGATGTATGGCAAGCCGTTCTCGTCAAAACTATGTTTAAACCATTTTTGAAAAATTTACACTGAGAATTTAAAAAACACACTGAGATTAAAAACTTAAAACACACACTGAGAATTAAAATTACACACTGAGATTTCATAAAGACGCACTGAGATTACAAAATGAAAACACACACTGAGAATTGAAAATTACACACTGAGATGAAATAAACTGAAAAAACACACAGTGAGAATTGAAAATTACACACTGAGATTTCAAAAATACACACTGAGATTTGTATGCATATTACTTATGAATATTCATGAGATGAATAATTCAACAGATTAATATCTTGGTCAACCAAACTCTTGTCACATAAAAATATCATTCGGAACACCTCACGTTACTTTCGTATCTCCTCGTCGGTGTCATTTCCTGTCAAAAATTTCCAGGAGGTGAAAATATATACAGATGCATTAGAACTCTCGAGTTTCCTTATTATGTCGATCAACGATACAGAAGATTTAGGGAATTCTTCACATCTTTATTGAATGTTTTTGAAAATACTAATCGTAACTTAAACAGACCTTGGACAGCTCACGACATAACCTTAATCGAAAACATCAGTCGTCGACTAGAAAGTTGTTTAGAGATATTAAATGTTATGCTTTCTGTGCTTGATCCGGGTCAGATTTAAATCTAACTATTGAAACCCTATACTCAACTGGACATGATCTTTTGGACAAGCAACACAAATGCTACATACTTTGAATATTGAAGAGGGGTTAATCATGTTAATGATGAGGCGAAGACGCTTTGCTGTTCGAAGAAACATCCACAGGACGACCAAAGTACAATTTAAATCAATCAATTATGTATTTATATGAAAGTGGGATGTCATGGAGCAGAATGGCAAGGTTACACAATATTTCTAAATCATTCTTAAGCTACATGTACATGTCCATGGGTATCGGGATCGTTCGCCTAATAACATGTTCGCCCTGGGTACGTTCGCCCTGAGTTAGTTCGCCCAGAGAGTCTGTTCGCCCTACTAAAAAATAATGATATTCATGCAGGGCATTGAAGTTGAAAAAACTTATTCAGATATTTCTATGGTTACCGTATATATTCTTGAAATTTATGGAAGCGGAAAATATTTAAAGATTATGGCTTGTTTAGGATCGTTAATTGTTCAATGACAAAATAATTCGGATCACTGAATATTGTGATACTTGACTTTTGATGGATTATTAATAAAATCAAACGTTTTATTGTTTTGATAAAATATTCAGCTTGAAATTAATAAACACAATGATGTACGAACTGTAAATCATGAAACGGATTTACAAGTTCATTATTATACTCGGAGACAGTCCTAGTCTCAGTTATACTGCATACATTTATGATTGACTGAATACAATTATTTTGTTAACAAATATTAATAAAGAGAAATACATTGTATACCAATTCTACTCTGTAAATCAAAGAAAATGACAAAATGATTGCGGCAATATAAATATTCTGTCAATTTGTTAACAAACTTTAACATATTTTGTTCAAATACTTAAAATTATGCGACTGGACAACAAATAGAAAGAAAAAAAATCTGGGCGAATGGACCCTGGGCGAACAGGTATCAGGCGAACACGTAGTATGGCGAAGGTGAATCAGGGCGAACGGACCCGGATTCATGTCCATGTACCTCATTTTATCATTTAAAATAATATAAACATGATAAAGGGGTCTGATCCGCTTATTGTTTTGTCAGATTCCTGTATACCCGCTTATTGTAGAAATAATGCTTGTAATTTCACATGTCCCTTAACTTCATTTCACGCTTAATAATTTAACTGTCACCCTTACAAAAATCGTCCAATCCGCATCACGCTTAGACCCCAATGAGACCTACATGTACATTTTTACTATATAAGCAGTATAAAAATAACATATGCTGCTCCTATATACTATAAGAAAGCAATAGTGGTGTGCACTTTATAATTGTCAAATTTAAGCGATTTCTGTAATTTAGTTCTTTTTATTCCGATATTACCGCTTTTCTCCTATTAGTTCAACAGAAAAATGGACATTAACAAAATGTATGCTTCTTTCGAAGGTGGATTGTGAGCGTAAATGAGCGGTGACCCCATATTTTTATTTCATTTTTCTATTTACATGATTTAGTATAAGATAAATTTCATTTATAGAAAAATATAGAAATCTATATTAAATAAAAATTGATTTAGACCCATGAGCCCGTTATGTTTGCAGGAATATTGCTGCTAGCTGCAAACATTAGTTTCATAGGATTTATCAGTTTGTTAGTTTTAAAATGCAATGAAGTACAAAAAACAAATACAATGTATGATGAAAGTATAACAAACACCAACTACATTGTACCAAAATACAGGCTCCTGACTTTTGACAGGCACATAGACATGAATGTGGTGGAGTTAATCATGTATGCCAACGCCTAAGCCCTTCTCCCTTTTCCTTGACTGGGGACAATGGTCCATCAGCATGCAATACTAAAGCCTTATAGCCTGAGATTGCTCTGGTGGTATTTATAGCACTAATAGATTGCTTTTGTCCGTCCTTCCAGTCTTGTTAGCGCTCTCACATGTACAGTTCTTACCAGATTTTAATGAAAGTTATATCATAGGTTTATATCAGCAATGTCTTGGACGAGTTTGATCATCAGTGTCGATCAATTATTTTTAAAGAGTTATGCACCTTGGAATCATTAACTATATGGAAAATTGCATCGTTAGCTTTCTCATGCATGTGTACAATTTTTGCCAAATTTTTATGAAACTTATACCACAGATTTATATCAGTAATATCTTGGACGAGTTTGAAAATCAGTGTCTATCAATCATTTTTAAAAGAATTATGCACCTTGGAAACATTAACTATATGGAAAATTGCACCATTAGCGCTCTCATGTGTACAATTCTTTCCAGAATTTTATGAAACTTATAACATAGGTTTATATCAGCAACATTCATGACATTGACGTGTTTGAAAATCAGTGTCGATCAATTATTTTTAAAAGAGTTATGCCCCTTGGAAATAATGATTATATGGAAAATTGCATTGCTAGCGCTCTCATGTGTACAATTCCTGCCAGAATTTTATGAAACTTATATCATAGGTTTATATCAGCAATGTCTTTGACATTTTCAAAAATAAGTGCACTGTAGTTATGCACCTTGGAAAAATTTATTATAACGAAATCACATTGCATTTGCTCTAAATGCTTCATTTCTCTAATCATGCTAATTAAGATATTTATAAATTGTTATTAAGAACCAAAAAGACTGTTTGTTTAGTTATTGGCCTTGGATAGATAAAATATGTGCAGCGTGGGGACATTGGAACTCTGTTTTTTATATTTTATTCATCCCTAGAGAGTCTTTCAATTATTGATGAAATAGGGACAAAATGCATAATATTGTTTAATTATAATATACCAACCTGAATATTATTACAGTTGTCTCCAAGTCTCATTGTCTACTATCAGAAGAAGGAGAGATGAGCTTGGTTTAGACCCCTCTAATATGCATAGATTTTCAAGAATCAGCAACAATGACTTGGACCAAGAAATTATCACAGCACTCCAATTCACACCTAATGCCGGAGAATCCTTTATACAAGGCAGTTTTAGGGGAAGAGGTAATAAGAATAATTGTATATATATAATTTTAAATCTACATATGTATTTGAATTGAACTGATATATATGGTATATAATTGTATAATAGTAATCAGTAGTTACAGATCAAGTTTGAGTTTCATTCTAGTTGATCCAATTTTTGACCTTATTACAACCATTGCACTTAGAAAATTTTATGCACTTTGTGGCATCAAGTGAGCGATTACAGACTCTTTTGAGCCTCTGGTTAACCTCACATAACCCAAAGGGTTATATGAGCTATTGCCATCACTTTGTTTTTGTCGTCCGTTTGTTAACTTTTTACATTTTAATATTCTCGTCTTCAATTCCACTGCAAAGTTGGCATGAATCATCCATAGGATTATATCTGATGACCTTGACCTTCAACCAACATGGCAACTGTTACTACATGTATATTAAAATAAAACATAGGTGTAAAATGCATATATTAGGCTTATTTTAACTATAATTCAATGAAAAATCTTTTCTGAAACCACTGGACCAATTGGATTAAGTGATGCTTGACCCAGATAAACAGGTGAGAGGTCTTGGCTCCTCTTATGGAATACTGGATCAGCCTCTTTTGTGGCATCAACTTATGTCAAGAGCAGAACATTGTGGATTGCATTGGTTATAATAATTCTGAAACATTAAAACAACATGGGTAAAAGCTCAATACATTTAGATTTCACAATCTGGCATCAAAAGTATGGACAGCCATCATGCCTCCTATATATACATGTATATACCCTGAGTGTTACCATACTATTTTCTGATATATATACCATTTACATATATGTTTAGTGATCAAACCAAGAATTTTACTCATGTACCCATAATCCTAGAATACATGAATCAAGGAGTGTTGCCTATGCATATCTTCTAATCAGTTTTATTAACTGTATTAAAACAATTTCAAAGAAAATAGTCTTAAAGTCAATTGATTGTCCAGTAATTGATGGTAGATGATGAAATATACATGATATATGAGGAATATTTCAGTAAACAAAATTTAGCAAGAAAAAAATATATTTCTAGCCATTATTGTATGGTTCCCACTATATAAACTGGATGTCCCAGGTCTTCCAGCTGATACATGTACATGTACAATGTATGTTTTCACTAGCCTTGTTTTCACTATAGCCTGAAAATGGAAGCTACTACACAAATGTAGATCAGCATGACAGACCACATTGGGACATCAGTAGCTCTGGACTCTTTGATCCTATTTGTGAACTAGACCACATCCCGAGGCATCAGGGTACAAACTCTAGTTCAATACCGTATACTTTATTCCACAAAACACTGATTCAAGAACAATGTATAATATTGTTACAAAGTATGGTACATTTGTAAGTGTAAACTGTGTTAAATGTATAGTATGTAAATGTCAGTAATAACAATGAACTTTGTTTATAGGAATTAGAATACAACGATGGCGATTAAGAGAAAGACTTAATGTAATTGACCCTGTTGGTAGAGCACTAAGAAAAAGAAGAGCAATTCAAAGACGTGTATACAATGTAGAAGGAATAAATCTTCTCTGGTTAGTGAAATTTTTTAAAATGTAAATGTTAAATACTGATCAACAAGACAATTTTTTTTAGGATGACCACTTTAAAAACCAAGTCACAGTGACCTATTTTTGTATCTTTTCCACATTTTTAATAAGTGTGATTCATACCTGTCAACTCACAGTATGAATATAAATGTACAGATTTGATTTTATCATATTATCATTTGCTGAATTAATAATTATTGTCCTAATAACAGCTAGAGCATGTTTATAGTTCAAATACCAATGTCCCTTTATCTATTCTACTTTTCAAAAAGAAATTATGGTCTTCTTAAGCAAATATAGGCAGACATGTTTTGACTTTGATGCAGCCTTATTCGCCTATTAATTAATTCCATAAATTTGACAGCTAAACACCAAACTATCAAACAACATTACATTCTGTAAGATCAACATATAAATGAGATAGCTGTACAGTTATATCAAAATCTAAGTTGATTTGAAAAGTTATAAATTTTTTAAAGGTGACCATTTGAATTTAGTTTAAACTTTAAATTGTAGCTTTTTAACCTATTAACTTAAATCCATAAAATGAAAGCAAAAAAACCCAAAGTAATAAATAGCCTGACATTCAGTAAGACCAATATAAAAATGATATAGCAGTAGAGTTTTATGAAAATGGAAGTTGATTTGAAAATTTATGAAAAAATTTAAGGAGGACTATCTTGAAATAACCTAAAACTGAAAATTTTAGCTTTTCTTAAATCCATAAGAATGACAGCAACACACCAAACTACCAAACAACTTGGCATTCTATAAGATCAATATATAAATGAAATATTGCTGTCCTATTAGTGCTGAAGACCAAATGACCAAATAACTAGAAGTCCTATCAAAATAAAGTAAAAATAAATGTGTGTCCTTCTATTGACTATGTTTTGCACCAGTCCCAACCCACCAATAAATATTGACCGGTCCCTTACCGAATTACTTTTGACAAAATACAGATGGAGTTTGATAATGGGGTTGTGTGCCCTATTGTTTAAACCAGAGGCTCCCAATGAGCCTGTATTCGCTCATCTTGATTACAAGTGACCTCAACAAAATTGAATCATTTTGGTCTTGGATGGAGGGTGGATCTATTGGACACAGTTTTAAAGGAATTCATCTAAGGACCATCCAGGCCAACTTCATTTTCAATTGACTCAGTAGTTTCAGAGGAAAACATTTGTAAATGAATTTTTGTCAAAATATGCCTACCAGTAATTCCTTAACCAACAAAAATTGGCAACAGATTTAACAGACCATTTTGTCTCGCCTGTGACAAATTGCTTTCCCACACCGATGCCATAAAATTTTATTGAAAGACCTTTGACAAGGCAGGTGTCGGCTGACCTTGACCTCATTTTTAGGGTTCATTAACTCTGTAAATTAAGGAAAAACTTGAGGTCAATTTTTTGTGTTTAAGTCAGTTTCTCAGTAAGTAGGCATGATAAGTCGACAGTATTTGGTATGTGCGCCTCTTGATCTGGTTATCTAGACATGCAGTCATGGAATGCCTTGCTTATGCTGAGAGTCATATTTTCACTAAATTTTAATGAATACATGAAGTAGGGTATAACTTTATCTATAATAACTCAGTTTGCCCTGTGCTGGACTATGCATCACAACAATGCAATCTAGAAGCAGGTGACTCCCCACTCCTTGCATTACAGTAAATAGGATAACCAAGATGGCCATCACTGCTGTACTTAATTTAAAAAGGTTGATAGTGGTATACCTCCTCCTCACATTTGAAAACTGTGTTGAACATGTACTGATTTAAGTGAAACTATAGCTACCAAGTCAAAATTTGAAAATGGTTTCTTGTTTGTATTCAGTTGAAAATATAAGTAACCATTTTGAAAATTGGGTTTTCCACAGAACTCTTTACAGATCTCTTTGATTAGGAATAGTAATATAACAATATGAAATAATTTATTTCCCTCAGTGTTGCTCTGAATAATATAAAAAATATTAAAATGACAAATTACAAAAGTTGCAGAGTATGTAAGCAAACAAGATCTAAAATATACCAAAACTTTGTAATAGATCAGATTAAGTATGCTTAAATAGTACACATTTTGTATGGGGGCCAGCTGAAGCCTGCCTCTGGGTGCATGATTTTCTCGCTCTGTTTGAGACCCATTGGTGGCCTTGTGCCGTTTTGCTCTTTGGTCAGGTTGTTGACTCTTTGACACATTCCCATTTCCATTCTCAATTTTATTATTAAATATGCGCATGCAATTTGTGTGTAATTTTCAGTTTTCAGTGTGCAGTTTTCAATTCTCAGTGTTATTTACTGTTTATTTAATCTTAGTGTGTTTTTTTAAATCTCACTGTGTATATTCAATTCTCAGTGTGTGTTTTTTAAATCAAAGTGTGTAAATTTTCTTAAAATGGTTTAAATATAGTTTTGATGAGAACGGCTTGCCATACTATATAGTAGACTTGTAGGTGTACATCTTAGTTTAAAAAATATTGACCCTTCTGATATTACCAAAACTTAATTAAAAAGTTGTCAAAATTGAATACACTTGCATTTCCTTTACTAAAATTTAAGGGTCACTGATGCTTTTGGAACTTTATTTTATTGATTTAAAAGAAAAGTTCTTTATACAAAAACTAAACCTTTCACAATAAACAAAGGGTGAAACATATTTCACTAGAACAGGTACCTAAAGTGATTTTATTATATCACATGATTCATGAGATTTTCTTTTTCTTTTCAGGCATGTTGATACAAACCATAAGCTAATAGCTTGGCGATTTGTGTTTCATGGATGTATTGATGGGAAAAGTCGTCTCATTACATATCTGAATATAGCAGATAACAACAAAAAGACACAGCATTGACATTTTCAGAATTGGTGTTAGTAAATATGGCTTGCCATCAAGAGTGCGTGGAGACTGCGGAGTTGAAAACACAGATATTGCCAGATTTATGAACAATGAAAATGGAGATGGTAGGGGTAGTTTATTACTGGTAGAAGTGTACATAATCAGAGGATAGAACGTTTGTGGTCCGACATTAACAGAACTGTAACAATGTATTATCAACACCTTTTCAGTCATATGGAAAATATTGAAGTATTGAACAGCAATATCGAGTTGCATTTGTATGCTTTACATTTTGTATATAGACCTAGAATTGAGAAATCTTGTGCTGAATTTGTTGTTCAGTGGAATAACCATTCACTACGAACTGAAAACAATATGTCACCAATGCAGATTTGGTATTCATTAGGTGGTTATTCTATGGGTGATAGAATGACAGAGGTTGTAGTAGATATACAACAATATGGAATTGATTGGGAAGCCTCTCATGCAGCATTAAATCTCAACAACAATATAACAGTGCCAGAAAATTTGTTTACTTTATCGGATGAAGCCAGAATTTACCTTAATAATCAAGTGCAACCTTTAACAGATGATGGCAATCATGGCATTAATCATTTTGTGAATGTTGTTAGATATTTAGAGACCTTTTAAATTACAAGATGTATTTTGAACAGCATCCAGATTATTATTTGATGATAGTAAACAAGTAGATTTCTTTTGTACTGTATTAATCTATTTTTACAAGTGTTAAAGGGCAATAACTCAACAAAAATACTCTAGTTAAACCCGAGAGCAGTATGACTATGTAAGTCCTAATATGGTAAAAACAAGCATGCAAAGTTTCAAAGCCATCTTTTATATGTTGTGTATTGGTTAATGGTAAGGTATAACCTTACCTCGACCTCATTCATGGTTCATTGGTCATTGACATCTAGTGTTGGCCTTGTGAATAATGGTATCCATCTTTCTGTCAGGTTGGTTTCATAACTACTGATTTACTCAATCCTTATGTACCAAATTTTGGTACTTACTTCATATGGTTGGGGCAAACACCTATTGTTTTAGAGTCAAAGTTTATTTTAGATACCTAAATATCTGTTATGATGATATTTGGTATGATTTATACACAATTTCTATGTATGTAATTCAAACTCTGCTTATGTCTTATGCATCAAACTTGGATACAAACTTCATGCGGGTTGAGCAAAGAGAATGATTTTGGGTCAAAGGTCAAGGTCATATTCACTTTATTTGAATTATTTAGTGAAAGAACATTATCTTTATAGCGGAAAGTGACATTTTTCTCACCTTTCCTTGTCAGTGAATACAAGGTTCCATACCACAAAAGGAAGGTTGGGATTGATTTTTGGGTCAAGGTCCCGACCGTTTAGAAATTAGGGCCAAAAACAAGGATTTTCTGGTTTCGGACAATAACTGAGTATAAGTCTATGGATCTCTATGAAATTGTACCACAAGGTTCCATACCAAAAAGGAAGGTTGGGATAAATTTTGGGGTTATGGCCCTAACCATTAAGAAATTAGGGGCCAAAACAATACTTTTCAAGTATTTAATCACAGTCCAAATTCAGAGCTGTATCAAACTTGAATATTGTGTCCATGCTTGCCCAAACTGTTCAGGGTAAGACCTCTGGGGTCATATCAAGCTGCGCCCTGCAGAGCATTTTATTTCATTTTAAAGAAAATGTGACAGAAACATAAACTTTGAATGGCATTTTCAAACACTAATCAATATACATTAAAAAGTAAAAAAACCAAAAACATTGATGAACGATTTTGGCAAAACATTACAAGTGAGCGATTCAGGCTCTTCACAGCCTCATGTTATCACTAGTCTACCTGTATATCTGTTTCATGCAGATACTGAAGCTCAAACCTAAAAAAATGCTCCAGTTAATACTCCCGATAGTGCAGTCAATATCAAGAGTTTAAAAATTGTGTTTGTTCATGGTTACTATTTCACCCACAGGTATACACAGTCTAAAACAAGGCTGTTTTATAACTTTGATGCTAGGCAGGCAAAACATTTGTCTGTGATATCTATTTACGATCATTTTTTTTGGTTTCCCCACTGTAACTTCAGTGTGTCTCTACCTTTAGTCATCAAAATTTCCCACACTTAATATTTTGGAGGCAAATGGTAAAAAAATCAAGGTCATTACCACTAAAACCGATTTTACTCATTCTCTTGCTTTCTGTGCCATTACTTCAGTTGGGCTCAATCATTTACCATCAGACTATTACAGAAAGTATGCATCTTGGGTACTACTGAACAAACGTGCATCAACTTTCTTACTATGACCTATATTATACGGTTCAGCAAGTCTGGTTATGTTTTGGGTTCAGGTCCATTTCTTGGATACTATACATATAGCAATGAATGTCATCACTGGATACATGTTGGGGAATACTGAACATTCTTTCCATATAATGGCAAGTATGACCTACATGTTGGTTTGTATTCTAACCATTTCTAAGCAAGGCACCTGTCTTTCCCACTTTTAAGTCACACAATAATTTGTTGAGTATGACCTATATTTTATGCTTTAATTCATTTATGGCATTAAGGTCCATTTCTTGGAAAGCAAACATAATAAAAGTGGATACATGTTGGTTAGGTTCGGCATTATGGCTAAGTTTTAACTGCGCTTCTGCAGTTTTGTAACAGATATTGTCCGACCTTTCAGGTATGCAGTTGGTTTTTAGCTTCTTTTGAAATGTCTATCTTGAACTTCAAAGCCAAGGATAAAATTTGTGTACCAAGAAGAATATTTGTACCAAACGTTGTTTTTGTTGTAAATCAACCATACCAAATCGATATCACAACCTACCAGAATTTACCCTTTAATGTTTTGCAAGTTGGCCATATATTATGTAATTTATTTGATTATGGTCACTTCCTGTTTATTTTCCTCGACTCTGCTGATACATGTAGCACACACAATTGTTGTGATCAACATTGGCAATGAGACCAATAAATTGATAGAAATGGAATATGATTTGAATTTTGTATGGCAAGCAGTTCAGGTGCAAAACTATTTGTACACCCTTTTTTCTAAATAAAATACAGATTTCAAAACCTAAAATAACACTGAGAAATCGAAATTATACATCGAGATTGAAAAATAAAAACACACACTGAGAATTGATAATTACACACTGAGATTAATATGCAATTACTTATGAATATTCATGAGATGAATAATTCAACAGATTAATATCTTGATCTCAAGAACTCTTGTCATAATGAATTGCAATTCCTTCAACCAACATTTGTAATAAATTTCAAGACTTTTAAACATCGCTCATATTCATAAGTTTGTTGCCTATAATTCAGATCATTACTACCAGTGTATCACAATTTTTAAAATCTCAGTGTGCTTTGTTGTAATTCTCAGTGTGTAAATTTTTCAAAAATGGTTTAAACATAGTTTTGTGAGAACAGCTTGCCATGATTTGGTCTTGCTTGCTCACAGTTACTTGAGAAAATTGTAAGTCTACAACAAGGACTACACATTATAACAACACCATTTTCCCATGCATTTTAAGGTAGGTTTACACTGCACTTTTATGGCAACTGTACTACATCGACAGGTGCATGATATGCTTACCATACAAAATTCTGATTTGGTAGAGTTCTTGTATCTCTTTTCTTATGTACACTTGTACTGTCAGATATTTGAATAAGGAACAATTTAAAATTGTTTACAAGTCCCACATTAATTCAATAAACACTTTTTGTACATAAAAGCAAGTTTTAATTTCAAAAATAAACTGGATACCAATACATAAAGAACACAAATTATATGGAAATAGTTTGATCTGATAGACAGCATCTCTTTGATTGAATTGTCTATTTTCATTTTCACATTAAAACATATGTACATATTTTATAACTCCTACCTGTTTATATTGACCATTAACACTTGATTTAATGTGTAGGTCACATTGACCTACATTTTAAAAAATTACAGAGCATCACCCAAGTAGTTGTGCTGAACCTTGAATCTTCACTGGTTACATAGAAAATAGCTATAAAATTGAACTATGAAGAAAATTTAAAATTGCCCTTTTCAACATCCCTCCAACTTACTGGGCCATATTTAATTTTGGACCACATCAAAACACGAATCAGAGAGGACAATCCAAGGAATGTTCAGCAAAATTAAGTTGAATTTGGCAGAGTGGTTCTGAAGATTAAAATTTAAAAAATTAACTGACATATTCTAGACGACAGACACCAAGTGACGGTAAAGCTCACCTGAGATCTTAAATAAGATCTGCAAACTAAATTTTACTAAGATTAAACAAGACTAGAATACTTGAACATAAAGTTGTAAAAATAATATTTGACAAAACAAATATAAGATTAAACAAGACTACAATACTTGAACATAAAGTTGTAAAATAATATTTGACAAAACAAATATAAGATTAAACAAGACTAGAATACTTGACCATAAAGTTGTAAAATAATATTTGACAAAACAAATATAAGATTAAACAAGACTAGAATACTTGACCATAAAGTTGTAAAAATAATATTTGACAAAACAAATATAAGATTAAACAAGACTAGAATACTTGACCATAAAGTTGTAAAAATAATATTTGACAAAACAAATATAAGATTAAACAAGACTAGAATACTTGAACATAAAGTTGTAAAATAATATTTGACAAAACAAATATATATATATTATATATAAACAAA